>JANHAO010004820.1:0-23723 GCA_026873985.1 Saraca asoca | reverse complement strand
CATGTGATTTTTGAGTAGTGGAGATTAGATGATAAGTAAGCATATGGTAGTGCATTTTCATGGAAAGAATTTGAGAGAAACACTTTTCCCATCCTAAAGACCATGAGAGCTGTAAGGAGAGCTTATCTTGTAAAGTCTACCAAGTTGATCTACCTTTTGAAATAATTTTGCTAATTAGTTTGAGTTTTGAATTTTAAGAATGAGCTTTAACATGTTGTGTCTCATGAATTTTGCTTACTTCCTTGCTGGTGATAAGATTCTTATCATTGCTAAAAAATTCCAAGAGTCTTGACCCTTTTGTGTTTTGCTTGGGAGTGCAAAAGCTAAGTGTGGGGGAATTTGATAACAAAATATTTTAATCATTTAATTGTCCTCTCACTAAGTTTCTTAATGGCTAAACTGATTTATTTGAGCTATAATTAGAGCATATTCAAGTTTTGTATCAATTAGGAGCTTTGTGCAAAATTCTTTAGATTTTGGACATTTTAAGAAGTTTCTGTATTATAGTCATAACTCAAGCTACACTTGCCTAATTATTGTGATTCTTATCTTTTAGGAAAGCTAAGACATAGCTCTACAAACTTCATGCAGACCTCCAAGGCTGAATCTTGCAATTGGCTATCTGAATTTGGAGTTGAAATCACAATTAGAATGTTGTCTCAGCCCTATCTCTAGCAGCCTGACCTTGGTGTACTCATTAGCTAATAAATGGAGCTATATAGGTCCAATTATGGTCAAACTAAGCCCAAATGGAAGTTGAGATATAAAGCCACATTTCTTATGAACACTTCCAGAGTTGAATGGATCATTATGGGCATGAAAAATTAGCTGCAACACAGAGGCAGAATTGCTACAAGTTGGGCCTCTACAGAGTTGAACTCTTTTAGGCCCCAATTGGCCTAAAACTTGAACCTTTTGACCATTCGCTGAGGTAGCCCCATACTCCATCATATCCAAGTCAGAGAAGTAAATTGCAATTAGAGTTTCAATCAAAAGGATAGGCAGCAAGCAAAACTGATTGCATCAACTTTCTACCTACTCCACCATCCAGCAGTCAGTTTCTCTTTCTTAGGTAGTTTTTGTAAAAAGAGTGTGATGGCAGAAAATGAAGAGCATTATAACATAGTGTAGCATTTTGGTTCTGGTTTTTCTTTGCATTTTTGTGCCTCTAACCCATGGAAGGCTGAACATCTTGTAATCAGTCCAAGGGGCTGATAACTTGAAGATTAATATTGAGATCTTGTTCCTTCATGCTGCATTCAACTTGTTGGTCATTTCTTCTCCTTTCCTCTCTATTTTTATGGAGTTTTCTAAATGGAATGGATTCATTTGGTTTAGATGACTATATGATTATTGATTAATAATCACTTGTAGAAGAGGATAGGAAAACTAAGCAATATATTGAGATTTTGATGGATTATTTTTTGGCTGAGTTCTGGTTAGACTCATTAATCATTTCAAGGATTCTTGTTATGATTTTAGGCCATAGAATATGATCCACAATTGAATGAATACTTAGTGATCAATGATGGATTAATCTTAAGTTTAGTGACTCCCTTGGACTGGTTATTACTTGCACTCTGTTTACAGCCTCTGTCTTGCTACTTTCTTGTTAGATTAGCTATTGCAAACCAACTCCCCTTATTTATCTCTTAATTTGATTGTTATTATTAGAAAATTTAAGTGCTCGACCTGGTGTTTCCTTATACTATAAGTAGTTTAGGTAATCTAGTTATAAATTACTAATTTGATTGGTTCGGCAGCCTGTCAATGATCGACCCGGATGACTCCTCATAATTTTGTCCTTAAAAGGGCCCTCACTGGGTGACACTTATCTTAGCTCAGAGTTTCCAATGTGAGGTATCGTCTGCTTTGGAATGTTGACAGAGGTTTTTTCCCCTGGACTGCTCCTCATGGTTTTATCCTTAGAAAGGCCCTCATTGGGTGGCACTTGTCTTAGCTCAGAGGCTCTGCACCAATGATAATGATTGAGGAGAACCTACCCTAACATGAGGTATTGTCCGCTTTGGAGTGTCAATGAAGATGATGATTGACCTGGATGGCTCTTCATGGTTTTGTCCTTAAAAGAGCCCTTATATGGGGGCGAGTAAGCCCCTAGCCTTATAAGGCACAAGCTCACTCGACTTCTCATCAATGTGGGACTCTGCTTTTGCCCCTTCCTTATTTTTAGCACAATATAAGCCCTCCAATCGGGTGGGCTTGTGCATTGTGTACAGCCAGGGGGTCCCTACAAATGGTGTCAATGATGATGATCAAGGTGAACCTATCCCTACATAAGGTATTGTCCATTTTGGAGTGTTGATAGGGATGATGATTGACCAGGATGGCTCCTCACGATTTTTTCCTTAAAAAAGCCCTCACAGGGGAGGGGGTGAGCCCTCAGGCTTATAAGGCACAAGCTCACTACTCATCGATGTGGAACTCTACTTTTGCCCCTTCCTTATTTTTACCACAACATAAACTAATTGGTTCACATAAAGAAATTTACTTTCAACAGTTTATTGTAAGACTTAGCCAATTTTTCTTTGTTAAGGATCAAATTATCTAAAGCTTGCCACCTTTCTTCATCTAGATTTTCTAACTTGTTAAGCAAGCTATGATAATTAGTCTTAAATAGTTGATTTTTCTTTTAAACCCTTAAAGATTGAACTATCACTATGACTAGGATGTCATGGCTAAACATTAGCTTATAGGATGTAACTCCTATTAACTTGTTAGGAGTATTTCTTGTAGCCAACACAACATTATAAACAATTTTATGTCAATTCTTTGAATACTATCTGACATTTTTTTATCACATTTATGATTGTTTTGTTAGCAACTTCCACTAAACCATTCGCCTTGGTATAATATGGTGTGCAAGTTAACATTTTAATTCGTCTTGATGTGACATGCTCTTTGATTTGTTCACTAGTGAAAAATCAATTATATTAGATTGTTTTACTTCTTTGAACATGATGGCTTCGACCCACCTAGTTAAAAAATCTATGGCCACTAATAAAGTGATGTCTTTTAGAGGATTGGGTTATATTTTTCCAATTGCCCAACCTTTAAATGATCATGGTTTTACTATATAATTAAGCTCAACTACTGTTATTCTATGAATTGGGCCACTTTTTTGACATTTTTCACAACTCTAGCATAATTATTGTAATCTTTAATCATGTTAAGCCAGTGAAAACCTCATAAAATAAGAATCCATTTCATTTTTAAACCAAATTGGCGTGCACCATAAATTTCTTCATGCATTTCAGCAATGCTATCAATGATTCTTTGTCACCTACGCATTTTAATGATTATCCTTTGAAACCTTTCTTGCAAAGGGATCTAGCTACTAAAACAAATTTGAAAGCCTTTACTCTAGTATTTCAACTGGTTGATGTTAAAGGGTTAGAAAAATAACTTTTAATGATGTCCTCTAGTCCGACAATGTGGTGCTTGCTTCATTGTCGAACACTTCTTAAGTTTCAATGGTTTCTAGGAAAGTATGTTGTTGAATCAATTTGACAAATTTATTTTTATTGATCTTGTATCCAAAGGTGATTTGAGCTAATTTATTGGCTTTCTCATTTTTCCACCTTGACACATGTTTTATTATTGTATCTTCAAATCTTTTTAAAAGTTTGAATGTGATTGTCAAATATTTCATCAACTTTGCATTTAAACATTTACATTCTTAGGAAATTTGTTTTATGACTAACTGTGAGTCACTACAAATTTTAACAGATCTTGCCCCCTGGTCCAGTAAAATTTCTAAGCTGACTATTCATACTTTGTATTTAACTTCATTATTAAAGCATTCCTTACCTAAGGTAAATAAGAATTCAACTGGTTTTTTTTTTTAGTGTAATGATTAAAACTCCCACACATGAATCATTTTTATTATAAGAATCATCAAAATAAAACTTTCAAGGTTTCACACCGACATAGTTAGAGCTTTTCTTATGATGCTTAACTACAAAATCGATAATTTTCTATCCTTTGATGGGTTTTGATGAAAAGTATTGTAGTGAAAATTCTATTAAGCTTAGTGTCCATTTTTCAATTCATCCATGCATAAACGGTTTCAATAACATATATTTTAAAATGTTGATTTTTTGCAATAATATGAACACTAGTTGGCATCAAATAATAATATAACGTCATGCAAGAATAATACCAATACAAACATAAAAATAGCCCTTTATAAATCTATTTCATTGTCTTGGGCTAGAAACATCTAACTACATCATTGGAAGTTGAAACATAAAGTTTCAGTAGCTTTTCTAGTATAAGAGATGAAATTACCAAGGGTGACAATAGATATCTTCCACTTCTAATTTAAGAAAAAATAAAAATATCCTTGTTTGACTAGTGAAATTAGAAATAAAACATCAAAGGAAATTCACTTTGTCGAGGAAACTCTGCAATTCCTTCTTATTTGTTGAAGCAATAATTTCTAAAATTGCCTTGATTTTGTTTTTTGTTGACTTCAATTCCCTTTTGGTGAACTAAGAAACCTAAAAAATTGCCTACACCAACATTAATATATAAATATGCTTTTATAATGTACAGAGGCATAGGATTGCCCAAACATAGTGTATGCTTGTTTAAACTTTCATTTAACAAATCTTAAACAAGTACTTGATAAACATACTCTCCTAAAGACTCTCTATTATGGTGGTATTTACATCGACAATAGCTTCCATGAAGTTATCGCCCATCCTTACTTTTCAAAAGTGGGTTAATAACAATTTCTCGAGAATTTGAAAAATAATCCACAGAAGAGTGAGTATGGGGTTTAGTGAGATAAATCCGTACTTAAGTTATGAATTCATCAACATTTAACTAAACACATATACATCATATCTTCAGAAAGCATAACTAATGCTAGAATTATCGAATACATTATAAAGATCTAGAGAATCAGCCTCTAAGTAATATTACAATACATTTTAATTTTTACACTATTAAGAACCATGATTTTCTCATGACCTTAAGCTATTCTCATCAATCATTATATGTTTAGGTCATAGTACTATATGACTTTCTAGTATTTCATAGGACTAAGTCTTCACATGATTTTATATCACATTGTCTTACCACATTAAATTTTATTTCAAACTATTTGAGGATAGCAATTATAAATCATATTATTCGTACACCTTCAAGCCATCAATAACCATGTCACATAATCAAGTCATATTTTATCACATTTCAATGTATTCAAAATAACAATTCTAATAAACAACATAATAAAGAAAAGCAATGTAAATCTCCTTGTTACTCTATTCTAGCCATAATTCACGCTAACCTTGTCTTATTCCTCTAGCTCTTACTTTATGCCCTTGTCATATTGGAATGCGCAGATCCAGGATCCAATTCATTATTTTCCACTATAACCCATCATTCTCATATCATTCATAACATTGTATATCATATCATATTTCATGTACATAAACAAGCTTTACACTATATAACCTTTTATAATTATTATAAGGTAACAACAGTCATCATATACTTTTCAATATCTGGTATACTTTATCAAACTTTAAACCATAATACCATTCATAGTAATTATAATTTCACAATCATAGCCATTTATCACTCGCCATCCCATGATTCATAGGGGATTTTCAAGTATTTCAATAGCATCATTTTCATCATATTATCATATCATCTATCATTCACATATATTTTATATCATCTTTATCATATATATCACATATTATTGCCATTATATATCATAGGCCTATTCTTAAAGAATATTCAAACTTAGACCTCAATTATAATTATATGGGTCTCATTATTATAACAAGTATCATGATCATTTTCTTATTATCCACAATCGTTTCATTACTATCTCCAACACACATTCTCTGTTACACTATCTTTATAACTATCCACATTGCTTCCATAACATTTGTGTATGAACAATAACTACGTTAATTAGTATTAACTTGAAAATTATTCATTCAAGACTTCTCATCTATTTTATTCAACTTAATTGCATCCCATGTAAGGTTAGACCTAAAGAAGTAGAATAGTTTTTAAAAAGAAAAAAGTTTAAATTGAAAAGAGTGGAAAAATTTTGGAAGTACGATCAAAATCACAAGCAAAATTGGGTTTGAAATTTGAGCAGAATCGCGATCAGAATCACTGAAAAAATTTGAGTAAAATCAAGGAAATTTAGTTGAAAATGCGAGTCTATTTGCCAAATTTAGAAAATTTTTGGGAAGTCCAAATTTAAACACAATCCAAATCATGATTAGAATAAAAAAAAAAGAGAGTAGGAAATATCGATTTAAATTATACAAATTTAGTTCAAAATTTGAGTTGAATTATAAGAACAAAAGTGCTGGATTTTTATGAGCATGATCATGAGTTCAGTTCAAAAAGCTACGATTCAACTCACACAAGCAAGTTATGCATGCAACTAGTAGAAAAATAGGGGAAGTAACTTTATATTCAACTTTCTACTATAAATCCTTATTTCAACATGTTTTAAAAGTTTAAATAAACTTATAACTTAGTTATTTCCATAGCAAACCAACCAACATTTCAATAGATCCATTCAACCTCAAATTTGGCTATACAATCACCAAAAACTTATCTTATCCATTTGCACCAACTAATCAACATATCACAAGCAAGAACACATCATAATTCACAAAAAATGTAAGGATTACTCACTTTAGTAGCTGGAACAAATAAATCAAACAAATTTCACAAAGATCTTCAATATTCTTCAAGAACACAAAATAAGAGTTTATTAGCTTTCAGATTTTCTAAAGATTTTTCCTCTTTAGCTAATCATATATGATTAGATTATAATTCAATTTAATAAAAACAAGCTATATCTAATTGATTCAAACTCTAAAACATCATAAAAATCAGATTGATTCATGGATTAAATAATAATATGAATAGTGGCAATAGATTTCAAAACATTCATAGCTTAACTTTTACTCCATGAATCAACTACATTTTGATGTCAAATTGAAGAGGAAGAAGAGAGGAATCGACTTTAAAAATTCAAGAAATTTACATAGAAGAATGAAGGATTACCTAAGAGAGAAAGAGAGCTTGTAGAAAAAGAAGCTCTAAGTTTGGAGAAGAAGCCAATGGGCTGCATGTTTTACAATCAGAAATGACTTAATAAAGAAGAAGGAAACCACCTCTTAAGGGGAAAAATGGAAAAGGAACTTGGTTAACTACCTTTGACTTCTTCCTTAACAAGTTTGTAATTTCTTTTGTTTGGTAACTTTGCCAATTTCTTCACCTAAAGTCCAAATTTAACATGCTTACCAATCATTAACAGCCATGAAATTTTGATACAAATTAATTAAATTAATTATTTTTATAATGACTATAAATTCACATTTGCTGGGCACTCATAGCCCTAGTTTTGATCTTTTTGAAGTTTTTCAAAAATTAAATTCCAAAGACATAAATTTTTCTCCATGAGAATCCAAATTGAGAACTTCTACTTTATGAAGATTCCTATCTATCTTTTTCTACTATGTCTGAACACTTCATATCCTAAAATTTACAATTTCAAATTCTCAAACTTTTTAACGTCATCCTTTTTAGATTTTTTCCAAAAAGCCATTTTTTTTATAAAATTTCATTTTATAGAATTTGAGATGTTACAATCAATAACATGTCAGCTATTAACAAGGGGTATTCATCTTTCGTTATTGCGTCGTTTAAGTTTCTAAGGTCGATGCATATCCTAACTTTTATGTTTTTCTTCATCACTGGAACCACATTTGATATTCATTTCATGTACCTAATGGTTTAAATGAAATTGGCTTTTAATAGCCTTTTAATTTCTTCTTTAATTTTGTGGACTACATCAAGAGAAAAATGCTTAGAAGCATGTTTATGTGGTCAAAATCCTTCCTTAATTAGTAACCAGTGTTCGACTAGATTTCAACTTAAACCCAGTATTTTCTCATAGTTCCATACAAAACAATCAATGTATACTTTTAGTACTTGAATTATTTTTATTTTCTCAGCTTTAGATAACAACGCATTGATGTAGGTTAGCCTTTTTCATTTCAAATCCTACATTCACTTCTTCTAATGGATCTTCAACTTCAATTTTATTATCTTAGTGTCTTAAAGGCGAATCAAGAAATCTAAGTGAACTATTATTATAAATACAATTCGAAAGCATCATTTCTTCCTTTCACTCAACCATGTAGGTTGACAATTGAGCTAATTGCTTTTGCATATCATTCATTATTTTCACAGGTTGAACCTGAATCCATAACCTACAGGATCACAAAAAATCTTGATGAATTTATAATGCAAACGTCAATTGCTTTTGGGTTAAAGTCACCTTCAACCATTATAGGCTTAATGTAAGGATTATAAATTTCAAATTTATAATGCATTGCTAAATATAATAGGGGCTATCATCAATAAGGATAGATTCTAACTCACCTTCATCAATCCATATTACTAACCTTTGATTAACAATTGAAGGTATAACACCAGTTGAGTGGATCCAATCTTGACTTAATAGTAGGTTGTAATTTGATTTTGATGGAACTACATTGAAAAGAGTTTGTCGAGATATAGAGCTGGCCTTTAGATTGACTAATACCACTTCTTCTGATGATAACATTTTCCTATTAAAATCTGACACTACAATGTTTGATGGCATCAAATCTTTGACCAAGATATGGTTTATTGGTCTTCTATCAACATGTGATTTTATGTGTAAAGGTCATAAATGGCTTGTCATTTGTTCTATTGGCCTTTTAAAGAAAGCATAAGTATTTTTGTCTAAAATGAATATCTTCTTACAATCATTTTCGACATAAAAATCATTAGTGGAGCCTTGTTTGGAACTTACTAAAAAACCATTGACAAAACACATGCCATATTGATTTCTATCATTTGACCTTTATTTTTCAAATATTTTGCCCATTCCATTTTCTTTTCCACTTTCTTGGTGCTGCTTGACTCTCTAGGACCTGATGGCATTTGGTTGAAGAACAAGCCCATTTTTTGTTTCCTCCCAAAAGTAGCTTGTCTTTGCATTTAACATTTTTGAGTTCTCGTCAGAGGTAGAGGTTGGTAATTAGTATTTTACCATTTATTTTGCTCTTTTGGGATTTTAAGCTTCCACATTCATCTCTCATCTGACTGTGGCTCATTGGTTAGCCATTTTTCTTTCAGTACATCCCCTTGATGTAATCAAGTTTGGTTAAAATAATTTTTCTCTCTTTTGTTCAATTAACTTTAATTGTCAAAATCAACTTCTTTTTCATATCCTTTTTTTCCTTTGACCTCCTTTAATTCCTCTTTTTTTTATCTTCATGCATAACAATTATACTTCTTTGCATAGCTAAGGAGTTTTTAAGCCTTTTCTTTTTCCTTTGGGTTTATTCAATCTTGTTCTCTTAAAAAATTATGAATTTGATTCACCTTCTAGATAGGCTTCAGGTATAAAAGGTGCATCTAACGAATTATTATATTTATTAATGGCTACCAAATTCACCTTGGCTATGTTCAATTCATTTGATTCTGAGGGCTCAACATTGTTTGCACTTGTTGAAAATGGATCTTTGCCTATCATCATTTATTTTCCTTTATCGGCAAACCTATGGCATCTCTATTTGATAGCTTTTTCAAATATATCCTTGAAATGTACACAATTGTTAGTATTATGGCCAAACATGTTATGATATTTATAGTATTTTTGATGTTTGACTTCTTCCTTAGTCAAAATCCTCTAACCATCAGACAATTTTTTTCAATTTATCTCTTAGCAATATCTCAAAAGTCCAATCTGCCTTATTTAAGTCACAAGAATAATTTTTCTTGTTTATGTTGTCCATTTATCTTCCATTTCTACATTTTTTAGCATAGGACAAACATATAGATGACTAGGTTTTAATTCAAGTAGATATATTACATTGTCATCTTCAATTTCTTCTTCTTCTTTAACAGAGGCCACTTTTTCTTTTCTTAATGGGAATGTCTTAATTTTCATCTCTTTTTCTTTATGCAATTGCTCATTTTGCCTTATATTTTTGATCATTTGAGACATGTGGGTTATATGTTGATTGACAAGCCATTTTCTATTCACAAAATCAAAACCTACCACAACAATTTTAACTATATCAAATTCTACTATTTGAGTAAAGTAGCATATTCTCACTTATTGATACTTGCATAGGTAATCATTAGTACTTTCCATAGGCAACTTCTTTATATTTAGTAGATTAGTTAGATCGATCCTCATTTCACCTATATAAAATTGGTCATGGAACAATTTTTTTAACTATGTCCAAGAATGAATAGAATTTGCTGATAAGCCTGAATACCAAGCAAAAGTAGTTTTGGTTAGAGATATAGGCAAAAACTTCATTCTTAAATATTGATTCCCCCATTAATACTTAACCTTCCTATATGTTTAATTGTTGACCGATTATCTTTGCCTAAAAAATATTCTAAATTTTGGTAATTTAAATCCACTTGAGGGCTCTGTCTAATTTATCCATCCAAAAAGTGCACCCCTATATTTAGAATAAACACGATGTCCTCCTAGTTTGTTCAACAATTGTTTGACTAGGAATTGGATTTTTTGTTTCGGTCTTTGTAAAAAAGTTTGATTATCATTTAGGTTTACCAAGAATTTACATGTTATCATTAATTTGATTGTCATTCTGAATTCTTTCCTTTCTACATTGAAGTATTCTAATTTGGCCATATTGTGGTCATTCCATTTTAGGTTCTTTATTTTTAACATTTTCATGCCCTATTCCATCACCATGATTATTGTAATTATTATTATCAACATTTCAACCATTGTTGTTATTTTGATTGTTGCTTAAATGGATTTTTGCTCTTTTTATGCCTTATTCATTCTTTGTTGACTCAATGCACTATTTTCTAGCATTGGTTGAAGTATAGTTGCAATCTATTATGACATCATGTGGACCATATCATGATTACTTTCATCCAACTATTGTTGAAACACAACAACATTTTCAAGTCTTAAACTAGACAGATTTCCATGGTACTTTGGTCTATCTGTGGGAAATATGGCATGCCATAAGGCATTGGCCCCTAAGCATAGGTTTACTATTGTCTAGTGATCCATTTCTAGCTATTTCTATTTCTATTCAACATTTCTTGTCGGTTTCTTCTATTTTGGTTTTGATTTTGATTGTTTCTCTACGTATTATTTTGATTATTCTAGTTGTTAACAACCACATTTTCAATAGAACCAACACTTTAGGTATTTTCATTATCAATAGGTCTCTCTTTATTTTGAAGGTCATTTTGAGAACTTGTATTAGACATGTTTTTAGAATTACCTTATAATATAATATCACTTTTAAGAATCATACGAGATCAAAAACTAGGAATACCTTAATTGTGTCCCATTAGACATGCCAATTCGTTTTGAGCCAAATTTCACATATTGGAAAGTTTCGACTCTAAGATGGATTCTCCATAGAAAATAGATGAGATTATGATCTTTTGAAAAATCTAGATGAAGTAATACAGTTAGAAACAACAAAATGTACAAAGATTTTCACTCTAAATAATTGTGATTCACATCAAAAGGTGCAAAAATGGCACACAAATTTACAAGCACAAGAGTTAGGGAATTCCAAAAAGCTATAAAGATTAATGAAGCATTGAATTGTGTACAGAGCACCAAAAGAACACAAAGCAAGTTTGGGTAAGTTTTTAGATTGGAAAGATTAATTCCCTCTTTCTGCATTAATGCCCTATTTATAAGAAATACAAGCCGTTTTCTTAAATAACCACTCATGAAAATAGGTTCCTATAAAAATGGACATATGCTCTAAAAGAAAAGAAAAATAAAAAATAAAACAAATAAAGAGTGATGAGGTAACTACTTTTCACATACCTGAAATGTGAGCTCACTTCAATTGCACTTGTTAATTACTTGATTTGTTTCATTCCAGCCTTCTTTAGACTCTGAGTATGCGATCAACTTGTTTGGAAAGTTTTACAATGGGTGGCTTATAGATGTAAGATCTAGTTATTGGCTATTATTTTCCCCTAATTCTAACATGCTAGACTTGCCTCGACTACTATAGAAACACACTAACATGTCAGTTATTTCACATATACGGCTTCAATTTGGAAACTGATATTTATCTGAGCAATATGGTAGGTTAGAACAATCCATACTGATTTTTTAATCGACCTGTAAAATAAGAAATAACATCAATTCTAATATACATCCAATGTACTTTTATTTAGAAGAAATTTGTATACATCGATTTTTTATGAATAACCAACGTCTTTTTTTCCACTAAAAACCTCGATTTTTACCACAAATCAACATCTTTTTCTCAACCACTAATGATGACTAAAGATGTTAGTCAATTTTTATCACAAACCAACATCTTTCTCAACCATTAAAGATTTTGATTTTATAAATTAAACGTTGTTAGTTGACAAAACAACTTTGGTTTTTTTTTTCATAAAAATTGATGTCATTTCCCTTAAAAAAAACTTGCTACTAGCTACATTTTTTATAAAAACCTATTGTTAGTTAGCTATGTTGTTACAGAAACCTACTACTATTTATATTTTTGCAAAAACAGCCATCAAATGAAAATTTATAATCACCTAACACAATCTCAATTTTAACAACTTCAAACATTTTATTGGATCAATAAAAAATTCAAGACATTACAAGACTAAATTAAAATAAAAATGCTAAATTAACAAGTCTATACATAATAATCATTTACTTATTTTCTAAGTAAATTTCCTTAATTGTACTTCTCCTTTAGTTAAGCCTTCTCCTGTAATGCAATTTCTAACATTGGTGAGAGCTTCAGGTAAGAAATATTTCAAGTGTTACCATATCCATCCATATATGTCCAAGTTGCACTTTTATATATACAATTAATGAGAATCAAACCATTGAAGAGGATATATAGATTGCATATTATTACCAAATGATTGAATTCCTTCTTGAGGCAATTTCTACTCCACTAAAATCAAACAATTTTATTATCAAATCATCTTAATTTTAATAAACACATAATCAAACATAAGAATCCAAACTAAAAATTAGATAGTTAATTGCTTACATATACAATAAACACATAGTGTATCAACTATAAGCTTCTAAACTAAAAATTATATAGTTACCTACATATACAATAAACACAATTAATTATCTTCAAATTTTCATAATTTTTCTTAGGGAGGATCTTTAACTCATATCCTTTCACCATGATCATCTTACATGCAAAACTCCTCCAAGTTGCCTTCACCATTCACTAAAGGTAGTCTTGAAAAGAAAGGAAGGGTCTCATCAATATCATTACTTTTTACTTCTTTATCTCCATCACTAGCAGTCTATCTCTTCCCTTGAAAAAGTAAAGATCACTTTTTATCAGTTAGGTATGTGATATGAAAAACTTGTTTTCCTTGGGATGCTATCATGAATAGTTTTCCCTTATAAGCCTTCCTATTAAGATCCACCAACGTGAACCCTAATTGATTGACTCAAATGTATTTGTTATTCTTAACCCATTTACATTGAAACATATGCACCTTGCATTTAATGTAGTCAAGTTCCCATGCATCTCCGATGGCCTCGTAATATGACATATTCACATATACATGATTTCATCTTTCGAACTAGAAACATGCATTAACTAAGCCACCACACTAACCCTACTATTTTGCATAGTGCCCATGTCATCCTATCCTTTTATGTAGAAAGAATACCCATGATGTCATATCCATGATAAGATAAGACTTCCATGCGAGACCCATGGGCCAAACATTTTATAGTTTTGAAAACATCATTTGATGTTTGTGCCAACTGAAAACAAAGTTAATTCTAGAATCAAGTGATGAAGGAAAGATTGTGTTTAGCTTGTACTCACTATTCATTCTTTATTTGATTCTACTCTCTTATAAGGGTCATATATTCATCCAAGTAAGGCTTCACTTCTTCACTATTATACAAGATGCAATGGTGTGCTTGTAACCACATTTCATAACTGATGCTTACTACTCAGGTCCCCATTGTACCTCTAACTACAATTCTTCCCTAGTGATAAGACTTAGGAACTCTGATAACCTTTACATTTGATAAGTATTATTATAGAACTTAACAATCTCTTCAACTATGTAGCTTTCAACAATACATCCTTCAAGCTATTGTTGATTCCTCACATACCCTTTTAAGACTTTCATATATCACTCGAATGGGTACATCCACCTCAAATAAACTGGTCCGTGAAATTTTATCTCTCTCACCAAATGAACAACTACATACATCATAATGTCAAAAAAGGAAGGTGAAAATACATTTGAAGTTAAGACAACATACTAACAACTTCCCTTTGTAAATCATCCAATTTCTTAGGGTTAACAACTTTGTTACGTATAGCATTGAAGAAAAACAAAGTCTAGTAATGGTATGCTTCACATGTTTGGGCAATATCAATTGGATAGCCATAAGTAATAGTTGTTGCATCAAAGCATGAAAATCATGAGACTTCAAACTGACTAATTTCAAATCTTTCAATGAAATAAGGCTTTTGACGTTTAAAGAATACCCCTGTGGCACCTCAACACCATATAGACACTCACAAAAACTTGTTTTTTTTTCCTTTCTAGACATAATATGACAAATTAAATGCAAATACCTATGTTAACCATCTTTCTCTTTTGCTAATTCCTTTTGTATTGCCATTTCGACCAGTTTAGTCTAGCTTTGACTCCATTATTGGTCTTATCTAATATGTCCAAAAGCTTTCCAATGAGACTTTCATAGATTATTTTTCTCCACATGCATCACACTAAGATTATGTCACATAAACAAGATTTGCTAGTATAGAAGATTAAAAAGTTTGAATCTCTTTTTCCATGAAGTCTTATCACTAGCAGGTGTATAGGGGTTGCCCAAATGACATCAATATTTTTCACTCGTTCATAAACTTGGTCCCTATGCATTACAACTTTTCCCTACTTTGATGACTCATTGAAAGTATTTCTTTGCCTAAGATAATGGTGGGACTGGGGAAGAAATCTCTAATGACTAAGATATACTATCTTCTTTCCATGCCTAAGTTGACGAAAATATGTTTCATTCTCACAAATAGGGCATACTTTATGTCATTTGACACTGGATCTAGACAAGTTTTTGTAGGCTGGGAAGTCATATATTGCGCAAAAAAAGAAAGGCATGCAACTTTATCTCACATCATCCTTAAGTCTTTAATAAGTAGTGCCAAAAAGACATATATAATTTTTTAATTGTTTGGCCCTAAAATCATCAATGATAACATTGTATACTTATGCTTCAAACATAACCAAGGAGGTAGATTGTAAATCACCAATAGAATGAGTCATGTGCCATGTTTGCTATTCATGTTACCATGAGGGCTCATTCCATCTATACAAAGTCCAAGCCTAAGGTTTCTTGCTTCACTACCAAATTCAGGGAACAATAAATCAAATGTTTTCCATTGAGGAAAATTAGTTGGATGTCAAAACTTATCATAAAAAATCATCTAGTTTGCATGCCAGGTTAAGTTCTTGGCACCTCTTGTATTAGCAACCATGTATTTAAACCTTGATATTACTAGAAAATACCATAACACCTTAGTCAAAGCCCTTTCATTTTTCATGACATCATTCTTCTTTAATTTATAATGTGATGCACCACATTTTAGACACTCTCGTAAACTTTTATACTTCTTTCAGTACAATATACAATCATTAGGCTAAGCATGTATCTTCTTATACCCCATACGCATTAGACACAACATTTTTTTGGCCTCATAAGTACAATCTATAAGTTCATTACCTTCCAAAAATATATCTTTCAACATTTCAAGTAAGGCCATGAAACTCCTATCACTCCATCCATTCCCCATTTTCGAGTTAAATAATTTTAACACAGTAAATAATTATGTAAATATAGTATAACCTAGATATAAAGGCTTTTCTGTATTACTTAACAAGCTTTCAAGGATATGTGACTACTCAATAAAATTATCTGCAACAATATTAGGCACCATATCCTCTAATTGATCATCTAAATTCACATAAATTTCATTGTTTTGATACCCTCCCTTGTCTTGATAACTACTAGACAATTCACTTTCACTATGTCATATACATCATGTATACCTTTTATCAGTGCCATGAATAAATAAATAATTTTTTACTTTTTCGGCTTTTGTTCTCTTAACATAACATCTCACACAAGGACACATAATTAGCTTATTGCTATTTGCAATATGTTAATCAACAATAAGTCTATTAAACTCCTCAACCCCATTTACATATTCTTCACTCAACCAATTAACAGATATCCACCTATAATCCATGGCTATCAAATCTATATTTCAATAAATGCAAAAGTCAAAAAATAATTTTTGATAAATTTAATTTCAAAAATCCCTAAATTATTTAAATTATCATTCATGATCATGATCATAAGCTTTTAAAGAATGCCAAAGTGTTTTCACTTCATATCGATTTGATCCAAAATTAAAATAACTAGGGCACACAATTAAACATAATCAACACACAATTCATTTCAAAGAGAGAGAGACACGAAGAAGATTGATTCAAACCATCATGAGATAGAGAGTATGTTGACAATGGAATCTGGTTTTGAGCCCAACTCCAGTCAACTATCATCGATTCTTGAACCCTGAAGTATTTTCTAATAGATCGAGCGAGAGAAGAAGACAATGGAGAGGAAGAAGGGCAAGGGCAGACAATTTTTTTAACGTGGTTCTGCTAAATCCAGGTGGCACCAGACCCTACATCCATGACAGAGTTTATATTAGATTGAAGAAAGTTTGCAAAGCTTTGGCTAAGTTATTTCAGTCTCTCCCCCTCTCTTTTCTAACAGTGATTTTCCTATTTATAGAGGAAGAGAGTTTACATGTAATAATTACAAGTTGCAATTTTGTTACATCAAATAATAAATGAACAAGACACTCTAGACTATTACAAATAGGCTACTACAGGCTGCTTTTTGTAGGGTGGACCCTTCTTATCTGCTAGAATACAGGCTTGATGCAAGCCTGTCTAGAACTCCATCACGTGGAGCTTTTGGACTAGGGAGATGCTTTGTCTCACGAATCGAGATCCCTAACATAGGATTGCTACTGTTCTTCAAATAGTGAGGTTAAGACCTTATGCTGTCATCCTCAGCTAGCTAGATGTCCTCTAATGTGGTCTTGGCTTCCCCTGGATCTTCGGCCTACCTTTTCGAGATTGATTTTCACTCACAACATAAGCCCCCCAACTCTTAGTTTTCTTCACGGACTGGGAGTTGTAATTTTTGATGTTTTAGTCAAAGTCCCTATTCTACTATGTTGTCATTTCAAACTTTCAATCTTTCACTTTGTCTGACTTTGGCCATACTTTTTGTGACCATACCTTCTAGTCGTTGGCATGGTAATCTAATTTTCTTGGGACTATTTGATCAAGTGCAATCTGTTGTCTACTGGGTCATTCACCAAACCCAAATTAGTTTAAAAGGCCAAATAAGCTCTTCTTGCTTCTTCGCGATTAGATGGATGTGTTGGTTAAATCCCCAAATATTTTTTCTAGTTCAGCTTTCGGTGAAGCACTGGTGTGCATGGCCTACTACATGGGGCTCTGAGGCATCGACAGCCTACTGCACATGGCTCCTAAGGATAGTTCTTTATGCTAGCCATGGGGGAGATCTTGTGCAGATCTTGGATTATTTCTTCATAGTTTTGCCTTGATTTCCAGCCTTGCCAGCTAGACTCTTGATGCCTTTTTGAATTGCTCTGGGATTGGTCTAGGAGGAACCACTAGCTTAGGAGGGATATAAGTAGGAGCAGTCAAGCTCGCTGGTCTTCCTACTGGTGGGAGTTCATCTCCTGGTAGTTAGCTTTCTACCTTCAACAATAGCTTTAGGCTTTATGCTTTTGTTTCTATATTTCCCTCCTCTGATGTAAATTTACCTTATTGGATGAGGCCTTTAGTGAATGAGCTTTTCTATATAGCTTTTAAATGTTGTATTGGATACTTTCATCCTCTTCTAATGATTATGTACATTATTGTAAATGAATGAAATGCTTACATGGCCAATCGACCACAACTTTTGTGTGAACTTTAGCATATAGTTGTCTCAATCAATGATAAGTAAAATTCAGCCAAGTCGCATGCGAGCTGCGCCTAGAAGGATCACACTAGTGAGCTACGAGTACTTGTTTGCATGAGAGTTGTGATAAGTTTATAGCATCTTTTATGCTTATGTGAGCTTTTTCAAGTGTTTTGTAGTGCTTTTGCATCTTAGCGAGATGATAGATCTTCATTGGGTGGGATCGCATATCAACTATGTTCGATAATCTATACCACAACAATCTTGTTGCTTAGTCTTACAGCAATCTTATTGCTCAATGAGGCAGCAATCCTGTTGCTCAATCCCATAGCAATCTTGTTGCTCAGGGAGACAACAATCTTATTGCTTAGCCTCATAGTAGTCATGTTGCTCAGTAGTCATTATAGAATTTATCCCTGCCAGTAATCTTGTTGCTTAATGAAGTAGCAATCTCGTTGCTCAGTCCCATAGTAATCTTGTTGCTTAGCCTCATAGCAATCTTATTGCTTAGCGAGATAACAATCCTGTTACCCAGGCTACAGATTATATTCTTTCACTCCCATTTTACGAGATGTGGCTCGCTGTGGATGTATTGACAGGGTAGGCTTCGTGCCGTCTCACCCCTGGATGTATCCGTATGATGGCGAGATGAAAGCTCGTTGCTAGTTTGGTAATGTTTTTGAGTTTCAGCCAATTGATCAAGAGTAATATTGAATCAATATGGAGTAACTCTCTTTTCATGCAGCGTTCCACTAGATAATCTATACAAAGATTTCAAGATTATCATTGATCTTAGGAAAACATTACAAGATCATAATATGGTTCTAATGGAGGGCTTCGGCTCTCTATTAGTAGTTTGTTGAGTTCGTTGAGCTTGCTATTCTGATGGCTTCACCATATAATCTTGTAATCGGACTCTTCTAATGAGGCCTTCTATGGCATCTCTTAATGCCCAGCATTTCAAGGTAATGTGTTTGACCTCACTATGATAAGCATAGAATTTGCTCCGGTCTTTCGATTTAGAGGGAGCCGTTATAGCCCTAGGCTTCCTAAAGTCTTCTCTCTGTCTTTCTGCAGTAAAAATCCTATCTTGCATATCTGACAAGATATTGTAGCTTTTGAAGTAACCTTGAGGCTAAAGTCACCGAGGCTTTGCCTTCTTCATGAGCTAAGGATTAGGGTTGTCTCTATGACTCTTATCGCTCTTCTTTTTATTTGGGGTGGAGTCGTAAGCATCTGCCCTTTGTTTGGGCTCTTTTATGCTGAAGCTTTCCTCCCACCTTATTTGTTTAGTAGCTCACTTGTAGAATTCAGCCAGATCCTAAGCTGGAGACTTATAAAGGCTTTTGTATAACTTTTCATCCTTGCAGAGCCCCATCGATATTGGTATTAAAATGCTCTCCTTTGAAGGATTTTCTATCGAGTTAGCCTCGTGTCTAAACTTGGTTATGTAGTTCTTCAGTGACTCATTTCTTCACTGGAAGATCATGGCAAGGTGACAAGAAGATAAGAACTGCCTCTATAATGCCTAATACTGGTCGATGAATTTCTTTTGATATTCTTCCTAACTATTGACGCTACGAGCCAGGAGGATTTTGAACCATGGCTGAGGTATACCTCTCAATATAGTTAGGAAGATGCAACATTTGACTAAAGGGTTAGTTGTTTTAAGATCCATTTGGACATTGAACGCATCCAGGTGGTCACATGGGTCACTGTTTCCATCGTACAACGGGATCACAGGCACTTTAAGTTTTTATGGAAGGGGCTACATCTCAATCTCCACATAGAATGGTGAGCTTTCCTCATAGCGAGGTTGATTATTTTGAGACTGGGGGCACTCCTCCAGCTGTTTCAGCCTTTGGAGAACTTGCTTCATTATTGGATCCTGAGCTTCAGATTGAGGGCTAGAGCTCTCAGCTTGTTGCAAGCCCCCAAACTGCTGGTCGCGATGGTTTCCACGAGTCTCCTTTCGAGCTTCTTCATGCAACTGCTGGAGCTATGCTACTATTTCCTCTTGCCTCTGTGCATCCTGGGCTTGCACTTGTGCTAGCACTTTAACAATTTTAGCTAACTCTCTTACCATATCCTCAAGGGGTGGCTGAGGGGCTGTCGATTGAATGGCTAGAGTGTTGGAACTCCTGGTGACCTTTCCTCTTGTCATTGTAATTGGACAGAAAGATGATTGAAAAAATAGATGGGTTGCCCTCCTTCTAGCACTAAAATGTTGATGATGGAATCTAGTTTTACTAAACTCCAGCCAACTGTGATCGATTCTTGAACCCCAAACTATTTTTTGATAAATCGAGCAAGAGAAAAAGACAATGGAGAGGAAGAAAGATAGTGGTAGACAGTGATTTTAACATGGTTCAGCTAAATCTAGGTAACACTGAACCCTACATCCATGACAGAGTTTTTATTAGACTGAAAGAAAGTTTACAGAGCTTTGGCTAAGTTATTTCAGCCTCTCCCCCTCTCTTTTCTAACAGTGATTTCCCTATTTATAGAGGAAAAGAGTTTACATGTAATAATTACAAGTTGTAATTCTGTTATATCAAATAATAAATGAACAAGACTCTCTAGATTGTTACAAATCGACTACCATAGGCTGCTTTCTATGGGGTGGGCCCTTTTTATCTGCTAGAATACAGGCTTGATGCAAACCTGTTTGGAACTTCATCTCATGGAGTTTTTGGCCTAAAGAGATACTTTGTCTCATGAACCGAGATCACTGATGCAGGATTGCTGCTATTCTTTGAATAGCAAGGTCGGGCTTGAGGCCGGTGAGGCGAGCTTGAATTACATGCGAGCTGAGACTTAACAGAGCAATTTTTTGAACATGCGAGCTGAGACCTTGTACTCTCATCCTTAATGAGTTGGATTCCTCTAATGCAGTCTTGGCTTCCACGGGATCTTCAACCTACCTTTACGAGACCGATTTTCACCTACAATAGAGTGAGAGTAAGCTAGGTTTTTTTAGTCAGCAAGAAAGTGAAAGTGAAAATGCCTTCAAATCACCAAAGATAGAGTGAGAGAGCGCTATGATTTCAAATTAGCAAGAGAGCAAGAGTGACAATTAGTTTTGTGGAAACTTCTATATAAATGACAAATTTTTTTTATGTAGGTCTGTTAGTTAGAACCAACCTCTTAATTTTCATTTACACACATTTTTCCTACCACCATGTCTCATTTATTTTAAATTATTTTTATCCATTTTATTTTTTAGATAATATATTAAAATTTTGACAAATAAATTGTCCAAAGGCTAATTATTTTTTGAATTATTTTATCCATTAAATAATACTTAAAATTTGAATTACTTTATCCAATTTAATAGTATTAAATTCTTGAAATATTATGTATTTTTAGTAAATGAAATTATTTGAGTAGGAATAGAAAAAAATAATGATTAGAGAATAATTTTAATCATAAATAAAGTTAAACAAAATAATTCAAGTTTTAACAAAATGTTTAAAAATTAGGCATTTCTATTATTAAATCTATTTAATGATTAAAAAAATACATTAATCTAATATTACATCTAATTAAAATGTACAGAGACTTTATATGTCAATTTTTGCTAAAAAACCAATGTTGTGCCTTTTAACTTGTCTTTTTTTGAAAAATAGACATCTAATAATTTTCATTTTACTTGTTGATTAATATGTTAAAACCAACATATAAGTCATTAATAATGTCAATTCTTGTGTTAAAAAAATCGATATGATTTCTCTTAACTTGTCTTTTTGAAAGAAAAAAAAACATTTAGTGCATTACAAAACATTCAGTATATTACAAATTCAATATATTACCAAAAGTATAATCTGTTACAATTATTTAATAGAATAGAGCAGTAGAAATTCAGTCCATTGATCTTGAATCTATTACGAAAAATATGATCTGTTTCATCTATTACAAAAAAAAAAAAAACCATTTATATATAATCATAGATCATAATATTCATAAGTCTCTTTGTATAGATATTGATGAAATATAGTATTTCTAAATATATGTGTGGAAACTTTAGATGTCGATTTTCGATAAAAAACTGATGTAGTTTCTCATAACACATATTTTAAAAAAAGTGAAAATCTCTAATATTACATCTAACTTGAAATGCGTGGAGACTTTAGATGTCAATTCTAGTTAAAAAATTGATGTAGTTTCTCTTAACACACATTTTTTTCCAGAAAAATAGAGATATTTAATATTACATCTAATTTAAAATGTGTGAAGACTTTTAGACATCGATTTTATTTAAAAAATCAATGTTTCTCTTAACTTGTCTTCTAAAAAAATAGGCATAATATAATATCTAATAATTTTCATTTTAGATATTGGTTAATATGTTGAAACCAACGAGTAAATCATTAATAATGTTAGTTTTTATTAAAAAAAAATCAATGTCATTTCTCATAACTCATCTTTTTTTTTAAAAAAAAAAAAAGACATAATTCATTACAAAACCTTCAATAAGTTACAAATTCAATACATTACAAAAAACTCAATTTCATACAAAGTCAATATATTACATAACATATAGTCTATTATAATTATTCAACACAATAGTGTTGAAAAAACTGACCTCACTGATTTCAAATGTAGTTAATTTCAACTTAAGTGTAAAGATTGATATCTCCAAAGTATTACAAATAAATATACATACAGCAAATCATACATATATCATAGAGTAACAACATAATTTTTGTAATAGAAATCTCAGCAAATTCAAATCAAACTATTATACCTCTTATGCATTGTAGTCTTCCTTCATTTGAGTGGTTATGTCACTTATATACCTTATTATAAAGCATCTGCACTCTACATTACCTTATTGATGACAACATTACAACAAATGAAATGTATTTATTCAAATAACCATTTCAATCAACTGTGAAATTACTTAGATTATTATAAAAGGTATTCAAGAAGATCAAAAAACTTATTTGTAAAGTGATTCATTTTGTGTTAGTTTTTTTCCTATGGCCGTCCATGTAAGAATAAATCTTAAGACATCTATTTAATCTAATTCATGCAAGAAACTAGCATATTAATAAAGGAAATCATATATAATATAAATCCCAAAACTAAATTTTAATTTACAAAACAACTCACAATTGAACTAAGTTTTTGATATTCTTGTGCAGTGCGGATGTCCCAAGGGAGCAAGCCAGTAAAAGGCATTTCTCTTTGCATTAATTACATAAAACATCTAAAGAGGCCTATGTTGGTCCCAATTAAACAATTAAAGATTGATTAAAGAATGCAAAATGAATACAGATCTTGCCTGTCGATCCCAATTTAAAACAATTAAGGATAGATTAAAGAATGCGGAATGAGTACAGATCTTGCCCTTATCTCGTTGGAGATTGATATACACTTGTATCTGATTTATATTAAGTGGAATTTTTGTGTATATAAAGTAAGAATGAGCAATGATGCAAAAATTAAGAGTAAGGTATCAAATTTGCAGAAATAAAGGTAGTGCAGAAAAAAAAAGAGATAAAAACTAATCTTTTAAAGTGGTTCAACTTGAATTGAAATCGCAATTCAAGTCTACTCCACTTGATCTTTCTCAACCAAAAGACCTTTTCAA
>JANHAO010004819.1:0-23614 GCA_026873985.1 Saraca asoca | reverse complement strand
ACTTTGAAACTAGTTGAGGATAACCCCTAGTCATTACAGCAGGAGATATTGATATTGAATAGCGATCTATCTACGTAAGTTCATTAGAAAGAAAGGAGGAGGAAGTAACGGGAAATAATCATAATGGTAAACCAGAGTCACCGGTTGGCGGGAGTTCCAACTTCCAAAAGAGGAAGGTACGATCCATCAAATTGATTCATGAGAGGGAGGTGGAATCTTTCCTGTAGTAATTTAAGTTGAAGGTGTGGCACACCAGCTTGGTCTTTCTGTATAAATGTATTTGCCGGTTGGCTGGTCAACGGTTGAGCTGTCTGGTCAATCAAGTTCTTCTTTTATAAAATATATGCCGGCAAAGTGTTGAGAAACGTTTTATAGGATATGTCATATGGATTGCTGCAGCCATCCATAAGGATGGTAAGGGTTAAGCAAACATCTCATTGACACTGGAGATAAATCCACAGTTAATGAGCGTGCATAGAACCGTTTCGCAAATTCCGCACACCCATTATCAATGATAACTGGCTTCTTTCCCCTTGTGAGATACTCATGCTTTCAAACTGGCTATAGCTTTTCCCGAGAGGAGAATCTGCTATCCCTGTTTTCAAACTTGCTTGCGTACTGGCCAAGAAAAGAAATATGGAGGGAAAGAAATGTATCTCCTATTAGCCCTATCTGCTATCCCTGTTTTCAAACTTGCTTGCGTACTGGCCAAGAAAAGAAATATGGAGGGAAAGAAATGTATCTCCTATTAGCCCATCTGGACCCTACCCAGTGATTGACTCGTGTGGCTCTATTCGTTCGGATGGCCCGATAGCAAAGAAACTACAACTGCGGAAAGATGAGTTAATTAGCTCTAGCCCTAGCTCTTTTGTTTATCCCTATATCCAAACAGGTATGGAGACTAGGCAAGAAATCAGGTTGGTTGTTCGTTGCGCTTTATTTAAAGCAATGTTCAGCCTGCCTCATATTATGCTCGTGAGGTTCCAGTCTTACCTAGTGAAATATCTGTTCCCGTTTCCTTAACTAGAACAGGATTACCATTCCTTCTTTTCACAGAAAGATCATAAGAAGAGAAGAGGGGATGATCGGTCTGACATGCTTGTTAAGTTTTACCTATCGGCATTCTCTTTAGCTAAGGTTATTCGCCATTGGTAACTGGATAAACCAAAGGCTCTTGAGCCCGGTTCACCGTTGGTTGATGGCGGTTCTCCGTCAGATTCCAATGGATGGAACCTTTAATCAAACAGCTCCTTTGGCGCGTCTGGTTGGTGCCAAACACGTCTTTAGCGTTGATCTCAAGTCGGCTACTGATAGGTGGCCGCTGAACATACAGATCAGCGTCCTTTATGAGTGTTTTGGCCGACGGTTCTCAGAGGCAGTTGAGGCCTTGCTGAATGGTCACCCTTTCCTTGTGGATTGGGTTAGAAGACCGCGGTGGGTCCACTTCCGAACGGGTCAACCGTTGGGATACCTTTCCTCTTGGCCACTCTTTGCACTAACCCATCACCTTCTGGTTTGGTTTTGTGCAGAGAGGATACACCCTGGTGAGATATTTGACCGCTATGCAATACTCGGTTACGATGTTGTCATCGCCGACGAGAAAGTGGCCATGGTCTACCTGGATACCTTGAAATAGTTGGGGGTTGAGGTTACCGAACAATTGGTTCGTTCCCTCACCGCCAGTCACCTCGCATTGGTAGGTTGCTTGCGATGTTCCAGAAACGGTCCTTGCCATTTGAACTTTGGCTGGGCCGTGGTAGGCCAGTCAATCCTTACCTGAGGGGAGCTCTCATTGAGTTTATCCGTAAGGAGACGGTCCCGTTGGAGCTCAAGTTATTCCCTGATGAAAGAAAGATTGGTTGGGGAGTTCCATGGGCTCTATATGGAGATGACAGTCTTAGGGGGTTGGGTGAAGCAATGGCTGAACTACTACCGATGGTATTGCCTAGTGGCAATGTCTCCTACGGTGTCCGTCCAAGACTTCTTTGAAGCTCCGGTCGTGAACCGCGAATGGCGGGTTCGATCTACCGACCCAACGTTGGTTAGATTTGGCCTGCTATGGCGCGTTTATGATTGGCTTGCTGAAATGGGTCTTGAGTACCAGGTGCCAATCCTGGGAAGCTGGGATATACTATATCTCAGGGGAGGGATGTCCGGTCAAGATTTCTTAGTCTCCGCTTCCGGTCTTGACCAACCGAAGGCGGGGAAGGGTGTAATACATCTGGATTTTCCACGATGTGACACTCTACAGACCATCAGGCATAAGACTAAAGGCGTTCCTGATCGCCAATTCACTTTGGGCTTCCAAAGATGGAACCGGAGAACAGGGGCCTATGATCTTGAATACCGATAATCTGATCTAAGGTATTTGAGAGTGTGGGAAACCACAGTAGGTTCCCTCTTCGGGGACAACTTTCGGGAGAAATGGTGGCGAAAGCTGCCAGGGGTCCCATTGTGAACCTGATCCATTGGTCTTTGGATCAGGACCCCCTCCAACCTATACAATTGGTCGTGCTGCTATGATGTAACGTGTAGTCGTCCCGAGGCAGCAGGATGTATGGTATAGGCCCCTATTTTCTCTCCCTTAAAGTCCTTTATCGATTTCGAGTTGGGAATAGAGCAGTGGCTTATTCGGCGCTATATCACAATTCATTCATTCTCGGGTATAGCTGTTCACGAAACGCGGCATGGGACATCTGTCGGCGGCGGGAGTCAACCATCCGAGCGAGAGGTCAGACCAATCCCATTCATCCTGGTCCGATCCGAACGGATCTTGTTGAATGAATTGATCCATTGTTGTATGCCCTACTTCTTAGTTCATTTTTTCCTACTCGGACCCGCCTCCCTTCCTCTCCTTATCAGTCGACTTACTTCATACCTTTGACTACTCCTGAGATATAGTGGAAACATTTTGTTATGGTGGAGAGTGGGGAGTCTCTCCTTATCAGTCGACTTACTTCATACCTTTGACTACTCCTGAGATATAGTGGAAACATTTTGTTATGGTGGAGAGTGGGGAGTGAAAAACCAATGCAGCAGAGAACGACCGCATGAATCGGAATCCACAACTATTAAGACAGACGACCGAGAAAGAAAGGCTCCACGTTCTCAAAATGGTTGATCTTAGCGTGCTAGCCGCTGCTTCATTTCGTATAGTGATAACGCTTTCTCTTTCTTAGCGCTCCGCCCCCTTGTATAGTAAGGGGAACTCTGGTTGCGCGGCTTTCTATTATAGGGGTTAGTGATAACGCTTTCTCTTTCTTAGCGCTCCGCCCCCTTGTATAGTAAGGGGAACTCTGGTTGCGCGGCTTTCTATTATAGGGGTCTATTTTCTCTGACTTGACTCAGCTTGACCTACTTGACTCAGCGGTTAGAGTCTCGCTTTCATACGGCGAGAGTCATTGGTTCAAATCCAATAGTAGGTAAAACCGGCCGAAAGCCCTGCTTTTGCCAGCATGACAGCAAGCACGGACTGGCAGCAAGGAGTCAACTGAATGACCAAAGCATCGCTTGCTTCCACTTGTGGCCTTCTTCGACCGCCTTGACACCTTAATATCAGGGAACCCCCTCTCCTCTCTTCTTCTCTTCATGTATGTCAAGCTGAAGAAAGGCGCGAGAGAGTTGATACTCACCTCCCCTCTTCCACAATTAGGTGAAGACCTGGGGGGCCGGAAACCCCAACGGGAAACCTTTCACCGCGCCACACGATTCTTTCGCGAAGCGCTCTCTCAGACGTTTCCACTCCTGCCTCCGCAAGCAAAGAGGTTTCAAAGAGACCACCAAGTGAAAGTGAACAGCCCCGAGCAAATCTTCTAGAGAGCGTACCCGTTGTAGCCACAAAAAAAAGAAAGCATATGAACAGCATCTATAGTTGTGGACAGTAAAAAAAAAATAAAAAAAAAAGTTCTTCGAAGCTGTGCTAATGGTGGTCAAGGATAAGGTACTAGTTTCAGTGAGAGTAAAAATGACTGATCGTGATTAGTGACCGGGAAGTCTGCTGAAGTAGTTTGAGTCTTTGACAACCACTCTCTCCCGTGAAACTCGTCCTTTAACTATGATTGATCTGACCATTTTCTTTAGGCAGAAGCTGAAAATAGATTGAGCAGTCTGAAAAGACTAATGCTGCGCAAAAGAAGATGTTTCAAAAGAAGAAAAAGCACAAAGTGAGTGCAGAAGGGGGCGTTTCCGGGTGACTTACCCGGGCCGTGACAGTGTTTCTGTCATGATCCCCGATCGCAAGGTTGGTGATCTCCCCAAAGGGGCAATCACGCTCTTTGTCTAGTATGGGACCGTCCAAGGGACAGGATCCCAGGTCTCTACTAGATTCTTATGTTTGATGAACCCCACCCGTCAGAAGTGGAACAACTTCTAACGGATCCTGGAATTGAGACTTTCAGGTGCCATACCTTGGGGTTCTCAATGAACCTCATCAAGGCGAGGACTGAGTGTCCTAGTCTTTGTATGATGTCCTCTTCGGACATCTCGTCGCGTTCATGGGCGATTCAATGAACCTCATCAAGGCGAGGACTGAGTGTCCTAGTCTTTGTATGATGTCCTCTTCGGACATCTCGTCGCGTTCATGGGCGAGCCCTAGGCCCCGAGTGTCACAATAGTGACCTCTTTAGGGTATAGAAGAACATCCATGAGACAGCTCCGAGAGGCGTTGTACAGAGTTAGGCCACTGAGTTGGCAGAGAATTTTGGAAGATTCTCGTCTATTAAAGGGTCTTCTTTTGAAGATTCCATTAATAGTCTCTGATGGTCTAACGAAGGAGGTCTGTTTAGGGTTACACTACTTTGCTAAGCAGGTAGTGCGGTTAGGGCGGAAATCGGGGTGGCTATTTGTCTCACTTTATTTGAAACAATGTGCCACTTGTCTGATGCAATACTATGCCTCAGATTCCCGAAGACCTCCTGAACCCCTATCTCTTTCCATTTCTCTCACTAGGTGTGGTCTGCCTCGGATTTGCAATACTATGCCTCAGATTCCCGAAGACCTCCTGAACCCCTATCTCTTTCCATTTCTCTCACTAGGTGTGGTCTGCCTCGGATCATCTTTCCTCATCATAGAAAATGGATAAGGAAGAGGGATGATAGGGCGGATATCATAGTGAAAATCTACCTTTCGGCATTTACTATAGCTAAGGTTATTCGCCTTGCTAAGAAAGTGTCTAAAGGAACATTTGAATCTATGATATCTCCGGCCCCCAATCCGAGAGGTGTAGTCAGCTTCATCCTTAGGGTTCAGAAATCTGTCCCTGAGTTGATCAAGCGCTACGTTCCACATATCTCAACTATCCCTTTGTTCCAAGGGATTCGTTGGGACCCGACTTGGAAGGTGTCCCTGAGTTGATCAAGCGCTACGTTCCACATATCTCAACTATCCCTTTGTTCCAAGGGATTCGTTGGGACCCGACTTGGAAGGCGACCGCTTCTTATATGAAGCCAGTGGTCCAAAGAATTGGGAATCGGCTTGTTAAGAGCCGATCCTTCTTCCGCGCGTTCCCGTTTGAGGTTCACTTTTGGTTTGAGAAAATCAAGAGTAATGACCTCGTCGGGATGGGCTCTAGGGATCCTGTGGTACGAAAGAATTAGGTATGCCTTTGATCCAGAGAACGAAATGTTCTCGGATTTTTACATGTTCCGTTTTAGGGAATGTGTCATGAAAGCACACCCAGTTCCAGAGTTTGACGGTGATGAAACCGTCATACCCTATACCTTTACATGTTCCGTTTTAGGGAATGTGTCATGAAAGCACACCCAGTTCCAGAGTTTGACGGTGATGAAACCGTCATACCCTATACCGGTCGTCTTGGTCAGTCTATTGAGGGAGGTGGAAAGAGGCGAATATTCGCTATGGGAAACTGGGTCTTTCAGCGGCTTCTTCATCCTTTCCATAAATGGTTGATGAACGTATTACGTTCATTACCCATGGATGGAACGTTTAATCAGACAGCTCCGCTTGATCGCCTGGTAGGCGCCCGAAAGGTGTTATGAACGTATTACGTTCATTACCCATGGATGGAACGTTTAATCAGACAGCTCCGCTTGATCGCCTGGTAGGCGCCCGAAAGGTGTATTCGGTAGACCTTAAGTCTGCCACTGATCGATGGCCTTATGCTTTTCAGCATGTGGTCATTGAGGCACTTTTCGGCTCAAAGTTTGCCGAAGGGATTGCATCCATTTTGGAGTGCCATTCCATCTATGTTGACTGGGTGAAAACTCCAGGCACCATGATACCGTTCTCGGTAGGGCAACCTTTGGGATATTACTCCTCTTGGCCTCTCTTCGCTTTCACTCACCATTTCTTGGTGTGGTGGTGCGCTGAGCAAGTGTATCCCGGACGGCCTTTCACGGATTATGTTATGCTATTTTAGGAGATGATGTAGTCATCGCTTGCCCTGAGGTAGCTCGTCATTAGAACTTCGTCTCCCCCCGGATAACTTCTTTGAGTTTCCTGGGATGAAAGACATGCTCGAATGGATGACACTGAGAGGTTGGGTTAAGCAATGGCTAAATTACCTTAAGTGGTATTGGTCTGTTGCGATGTCGCCTGAGGTTACTCTTCGAGACTTCTTTGATGCACCTGTTGTAAATCCCCGCTGGGACCATCACCAACAGATGACGAGTCGAGAAAGCGGATCGAGAAGTAGGACTTGAACAAGCCCGATCTCAGATATACCTAGGCGATTTCCTGCTCGCTCTTTTCAGCACTGACAAACAAGGGCTGGAATAGGGCGCCTGAGCTAGCCCCCCTTCGAGGACCGAGAGCAGAAGAGATGGGCATCGCAAGAGCGAAACAAAGTCAACCGGAAGACAGCCGGCCTCTACCAACGCATAGCCCCTGTGATGGGTGAGGTCCCTATGCCCTTTCATCTTCTACCACATTCTAGGCCGGACTTGAAAAGGAAAGAAATGCTATCCAACAGACAGACCTTAGATAGAGTGGAATGTAGAAAGAGAAATGTCGTCGCTACTAGCTTACCGAGTGGGTATGCTAATTGCTAAGGGAAGGTGGATTGGAACAAAACCTAGAGAGCCCCCAACAGAAAAAGAATCGGAAGGAAAAGGACCTGGAATAGAATGACCCCCCATAGCTGAATGAGGTAAAGCGGGCCACTTGCCCAGCCTGTGATGATCAGGGCCAGAAGTTGTTCCATCCTCGGGGCTAGGGGTGGTCGATAATGGTATAGTTTGGTCATCCATCCCCTTCGATTCCGCTTCCACCTTATCTGTCATGCTCTCGCCTCTCACTTCGTTGACGGCTTCGCTGACTATTCTTTCTGCAGTCGAATGAACGTCGATAGAAGTTCCTCCTAGATGAATGGAGCTTTCTATCCTTTCTTTCATGTCTAATAAGGAGTAAGAGTCCGGCTATTACTGTTAGTTGTTCCGTAATTGGCACTATGGCCCAATAAATGGTAGAACCAATACATAGACAAGGTCAGACACGGATAAGATTTGTGCCAACGAGGACATGTGAGGGAAAAAACTTACCTGGAAGACTCCATTAGTCCATTTCTTTTGTCCTAGAATCAGGGGTCAGCCATGGCATGATTCGGAATCTAAAGGTGTTTACGAAAAAAGTAGGCTTTCAAGACTGGAATTGCTTTCGGGTCGGAAAGATAAGATCTGGATTAGATCCCTTCTCGATAGCTTGAGTCAGAGCTCATCCCTCGAAAAATGGAGTAGTGAGAAAAGGGTGACTATCATACGGAAATGAAACTATTTAATTCAGATCAGGTAATTCCACTATTGAAGATATCCGTCTTAGGCTTCAAGCTATCAGTCAAGTTAGGAGGAGGATTGAATCTTTACTTCCTTTCCTTGCATCAAAAAAGAAGAGCGGTTAGGAATCCATGTGGGCTTTCTGCTTTGGATGGTTCCTGATTCATTCTAAAGTGAGGGGCTATTCCCATCCCACGGACAGGTAAGACGCATCAACAGATCTTTCGGCCTAACGAGTGCATTCATCTTGTTCATCAACCTCCTATTCCTCGTAAAAAAACTATGCCTTAATGGCAGCACCCCTTCTTTTCCCACCCTAGCCATGGATGAGAATCTGACCGACCTTCCTTTTCCCCTTATGTGTTGTCTAGCTCTAAAATAAAACTTCTCTAGCGCCTCAAAGAAAAGGGGCTCCGTAACTCAACCTTCGCTTACATTTAGAGGCAGCGGACCTTTAGAAGTTTCATTTCTTTCGATTTGGTTTCGGTAAAGCAATCTGCCTATCCATTAAGCTGAATTCAACTTAAGAATAAGAACGAATGTCAGGGAGTAAGCCCCTTTCGGTTATTACTTAGTTCTGGTTCTTTACTCCGAAGTGCAAACAGGCTAATCACTCTATCTAATGTCTCGCCCAGGTCGAAACGGTTCTAAGCCCTTGCCCATTCCTTTTACCCTGAATTTCATCCATCTGCTCTGTTCCACCTTGGCTGGGATAGAGTTTCTAGAAATCTTTCTTTTCTCTCGGTACCTTTGGCTAGCGCGAGGTTAGTTAAGGAGAGGAGCGAAAAAGCCTAGCTCAGTAAGCAAGTGCTACAAACCTTTTAAACTAAAGGTACCCAAGGACATAAAATGCTAGGTTGTGAGGAAGTGAATCGGTTCTTACCTGACAGTTCCTAGAATTGGACAAAAGGTTTTGTCCGTGAATCAGAAAAGGAGCTCTTGTCGCAATGGAATCCGTAACTGCTGCTATTGAGTCTGCTGTAGGAATAAGCTCCTAGAAGAGAGCTTTCACTGGCTTTTTCTTACTATGAGGATGGATGTAGATATAAGTCGTCTCTTGGCCAGGGCATTAGCAGTCTCCTCATCAGACTCTCCCTTTTTGGGCACTGGACCTAGTTACCGCTCCATGGGAACATCTAGAGATTCCGCTATCGGGAAAGTCGTCCATAAGCTGCTATCGAACTTTAGAAGGGCTTGTGCAAGTAAATAATAAGACAGAAGCAACTGAAATGGGGGCAAGATCTTAATTCCTTTTCTAATGCTCTAAAGAAGGGGTTGCTATTAAATAATAAATGTCCGAGAAGACGATTTGAATCTTTAGCAGATAAGAGAAGACACGAAGGGAGGAGTTCCGCTTAGCCCCTTGCTCCTCTTTGATAGAAGTAGTTCTTTAGAATGGCTTGTTAGCAAGAAAATGCCTTCTTCGCTTAGCCCCTTGCTCCTCTTTGATAGAAGTAGTTCTTTAGAATGGCTTGTTAGCAAGAAAATGCCTTCTAAGGAAGTGAATCAGAATACGCGAATGCCCTCTTTTTCTTCTCTCAATCTTCAGGGGAAATGGTCAAGTAGAATCTCCAGTAGAAGAAAGATATTTATATACAAACCTGGGGAGCGGTTTCCATCAATCATAGGTATGGCCAGTGTTGTGATTCCCCTATTCTTTTCTTAGTAAAAGGCCACTTCACTCAATCTAAAGAGTAGAGGTTCCCCTTCGGGGAGTTACATCCTCTCTCATACCTTCATTCGCTCTGACTGTAAACTACTTTTGAGAGAAAGACAGGAAGGAAATAGCGTATGATGACCGGTGAACCTTCACCTTTCAACGAAAACCCCGAAGTTCTCGTTAGGAATGGGAAGACTAGCCCTTAGCCCTGGAGATCATTAGACCTTAGAACAGGAAGAGGGACCTCAAACGCTTCCAACGGGAACTGGATCTCTAGATGGCTAGGAACGAAGGAAGGAGCAAAATAGTAGAGGTTTGCAGATGCCCCCTGGCAAGAGTAGGCAAACAAGCAACGGCTGACGAGATTCTTCGCTAGCGAAGAGTCTTCCAAGCGGCTTTAGAGATAGGGGCGCGCTGAGTGCTTTGAATTAATAGCATCACTTCTACCACTTGCATAGCATATCGGTAGTAGCTACAAGACAAAAAACTAACTCAATGCGCTGAGTGCTTTGAATTAATAGCATCACTTCTACCACTTGCATAGCATATCGGTAGTAGCTACAAGACAAAAAACTAACTCAAGAAGTGCATTTAAAATGATAGAGCTAGAAGAAAGCATCTACTAAGCTAACCATCTAATCTAAGCAGTAGTATCTCAACTCAAGGAATAGCTTTCCCGCAAGAGGAAAGAGCATCTATCTACACAGTTAGCTCCCCTACTTTACTTTGGGATATTGCCTTAGCTAGGTTGGCTCCTAGGCTAAAGCAACTGTACAACATTCTATCTACACAGTTAGCTCCCCTACTTTACTTTGGGATATTGCCTTAGCTAGGTTGGCTCCTAGGCTAAAGCAACTGTACAACAGGCGATGCCTCGCAGCATGGAATGTTCTTTCTTCTTCCTCTGGGCTCTGGAATGGAAGAATTGGTTCAGCATCAACCCGGGATTCTTTCCCCGACTACAAGAAAAGAGAGCCTTGCTTGCTTCTAATTTAGTTTGGCATTCTAAGGAGAAACTTCCCGTAGGCTCGATTCGGTTCCATCCTATACCTTCTATCCTACGTCTTCTCACTCGGAATCGCATTCTATCGCACTGGTGGTACTTCTTGTTGAATTAAAAGATTGGATTAGTTTTTCTGTACTCACCCCTGTTTGAGAGTGATTAAATATCAATAGGGAACCTCCTAATATATCTAATAAGGAAGTTGCTCCTTGGAAAAGCCTTTTTTCTTATTTTTTGGGCAAGAATAAAAATAGGTTTAAGAATTCACCCAAATGGGATATCCATTCAAAACCTGAAACCATTACCAACGAAAAAGAAGGTGTTATAAAGGGGCTTCGAAAGAACTCTTAAAAGAAGAAGGATGCAGCGAGCGAGCCTGTTAAGCTGCGATTGAGCCTAAGTCCAAGCTCGGGAACCGTCCCTTTAGTGAAAGGGTACAAGGCTCTATCCCATCCCGGGACGAAGAGAAAGGGAGGGGGAAGGCCAAGTACGAGATCACAGGGATCGGGCTGGAGCTCGACAAGAGCAATAGAGGAAACCATACAATCGAAGGCTAGCAAGAAGGAATAGGAAAAGCTAAAGGAATTCTTCGAATCACGAAGGCAAGTGCTCCAGCGGAAGCTATCAATTAAAATGGAAGACCGGGTAGTGGTAGTGAACCGTGGGAGGGAGCAGCTCATCGGTAATGCTAAGGGGAATACACAGCAACTTGACCAGCGTTCAGAACCTGAATGAGATACCCTACTACTTACTGATATTCAACCTTATGGGAGAGGAGTTGAAACCCGATAATATATCCGTTTCATTGCTAGTCTCCCGAACCCCTCTTTTCGCTTTCTGCTTTCCCGGTTCCGAGCTAAGATGCCTTCCGACTCTCTATTAGTAGTAGAGCTGAGGAGAAAGGAAAGAAGAGCTGGCTTTATTGTTCCTATTTTCATTTTTCATTATCCGTGATAACTAACTATACTCTTTTATTTGGGGTCTACTCGCCCAAGCTTCGGAAACTTATCGAAGGTATCTAACCCCTCCGGCTAAGCGACACGAGTGGTTTCCTCTACGGATACTGATCCGGGGAAAGAAGTTTTCTCCTCTAAAGCAGCCTTAGCGTCGTGGAAGAATCTTCATCTGGCTAAGCGCGCACTATGGGACAAATGAATGTTGACTACTGTAAATTGAGGGAGCCGGTATAGTGTAAGGAAGCTACAGGGCTGTTGTGGAAGGTATACCTTGTTCTTCTTCCTTTTTTTATGGGTCAAAGCAGGAAAAGACTCAAAGGTTACAAGCTCTAGTTGAAGTAGTAATTCCTATCTAAAGCCTCTTTCCTCCCTGTGAGGGAGATTCTTCCTTGCTACTTCTTTCATATCAAAGTAAGGGATGCATGGTCTCATTCGAGTACCACTGTCCAATCGGGGAGTCAAGTCTGTCTGCCCGGGTGGTCGGATGTGAAGGAGTAAGGAGCCCTTGTTCGTTTTGAGTGGGTGCCCCGTTGTCTATGGGGAAGAAAGGGATTAGAAGTAAGACTATGTATAGCTATGCATTCCTTGTTCTTTCTTGTCTGGTAGTTTAGGAGTTAATGCAAATAAGAGAAGAAAGAGACTAAACTCCGATGTAGGAATATCGTCTGCGTAGTTCTAATAGGTTATATTTCTTCCCGAAGGGGAATACCTTATTTATCTATTTAAATCTTACAAGTTCCAACGATTCCTACTTACTCTTATTTCACACTTTCCAGGAAATTCCATAACCCAAAAAGGACACTAAATTAAGATCTATTCTAATTGAAGGGGGCAACGGCACCCGAAGCTCATTGGGCTTTCAGAGGCATAACAGGAAAGAGACGACGAGCCTATTCTATTATACGATACCACGCCTAGTGCTTTTGGAAATGGTCAAACAGTTTAAAGCGTCGAAGGCTTTGGATATTTGGATAATTTCATTGCCTTGCTTTTCCCAGCTTGAAGTGAAGTTCCCCTTAGGTCAATCCCTTCTTGAACAACCCATTCAAACAGGGCATGAGATGGAGAGGTTATTCCCACAGCGGATGAAATAGCACCGCTTTCTGATATAAATATAAGACCAAGAGCTGATTCAATTGCAAACACTGGGTATGAAAAAGCGGCTAGTCTTGCTAAATAAATTGCTATTTGTATTTCTGCAGCCATCTCTGCTTGCTGACCTGTGCTACCTATTCTTGATCCATTAGGGTAGGAATAATAGTAAGCCGAGCTGCCTATCTCGCTGTGAGCGCTACCTAAGCACTGTTGAAGGCACTAAGAGAAGAGTGGAAATAGCCCCATATAGGAGAGAAGAATCCACTCCCTGAGCCTTGAGCGCTACCTAAGCACTGTTGAAGGCACTAAGAGAAGAGTGGAAATAGCCCCATATAGGAGAGAAGAATCCACTCCCTGAGCCCCTAACGAGATAAGGGCGCGCGAAAGCCGTAGCAAGAAGAACGGCTTGAGCTAACGCGCATCCGTTTTCTTGCTCCTAGATAGGTGTGATTTGAACTCTTCCCACCTAGTCGCATGAGCATTCCCACAATCCGAATTTGAGCTGCTATTGCCTTGAGACTTCGTCGAATGGAAAGACCCGCATACAGCACGAACATAGGCCTCGTAAGCGGAAAGTGTTACCGAGATCCTACTCTCCCAAGTAGCCTTCTCTCTCTTGCTTATGTCCTTTGGTATCAAATCGTATAAGATAGCTCGAAGGTGGTCTTGTGGAATTGGGTCTCTTTCAGAGTGACAGCAATGGGGTCGTATGTTAGAGAGCCAGTCTCCTTTATGATCAGAGAGAAAGGCTTCCCCCTCTCTTACATCCGTGTAGTTAGAAAGGGTTGGCTCAATGAGGTTAAGATAGATGAATTTCTTTATGATTTCGAGTGGAGCACAAAGATTCTTAAAGACTGTTGGCTCAATGAGGTTAAGATAGATGAATTTCTTTATGATTTCGAGTGGAGCACAAAGATTCTTAAAGACAGATATATATATATCTGGGATCTTTCTTGCGTAAGGAGCTGTGGTAATGAAATTGTCGTGGACTGTGTAGACAGGCGCACCTTTGATAAGCACTTCCTCAACCACTTTCATTGCTATAAAGGCATCCTTCTGATGAATGAAGTTAACGAAGGTAGACACTTCCGTCTTCCTACGATCTCTCTTCGGCGTGGGCACTCTTAGAGTCACCCGACGTTTCTTGCGCATACGATCATATAGACATGCACGGTCAAGGGCTTTGGGCTTTCCGCGCTACTTGTTGGCTAATCCATTAAAGACCAGTGCTGCTCCCGGACCTAAGGCCAGCAACCAGTGATCCATTCTGTTAACCACATCTTCTTTTTCCTCGCGAAAATGGTTCCTGTAAAGCAAACTAAGAGCGGGGAAGGAACTAGGGCGGGCATAAGCTCACCAATTAGGATGCGTGATTGACGCATCTTTATTTTCAAATGATCTGGGCATTTCCTTATGGGCTGGGAGGGTAACCACTAGGGAAGGGCACCTGCTCTCCAATTTCTATTCTTTGTTATCTGTATCGAACTTATCTGTTCCAACTGGGCGAATTCTTCTAAGAAATAAGAAAAGTAGGGCAATAGTTGACTCTTCACACTTACCCCATCTCAGCTTTCATTGAAAATCGCGTCAATAAAATGATCAAAAACCACCTGGTCGAGTTCGCTTCTCCCTTCCTTTTGGTGTTTAGGATGTTCAGTTGATATAAGAAGAGAGGGAAAGGGGAACTGCGCTAAATGGATAAAAGGCTTCCTGGTGATGGGCTATTCCAATGGGCATGGCATGCATCTGAGATATGGGCTTAGAGCGTAGGAACGCCCTCCTTTACAATAGCTCAGTTCTAAGATTGTTTGCGCGCAGGCACCACTACTATTCTTTCTTTTCTTGTTATGCATCCGGTTCTATAAAAATTTTCTTTCTGACCGGAGGAAGAGAAAAAGAGAGAAAGAAAAACGTCACTTCGCTCGCCTTGGGGGACCTAATTAGGAGCTGATTGATTTCTTTAATAGATATGAAGATGCCTTGAATGAACCCAAGCAAGCCGAAATCGAATACTCTAAGTATGAAGTGGACATCTATGGTTTAATTGGAAACATCTCTTTTCTATTTCTATTTAGCCAGTTCCCCCTTTGTGGCAGAGCGAGCGCCTTGACTAAGATAGATTGACTCTTTCATTCTTGCAGTCGGGATAGCCTGAGTGGAGTGAACCCCTTTTGCTGTAGCTTCTAATTTATAATTAGTAAAAGACCGAGATGACCTCTCTCACAACTGAATTCCCTGTATAGAATGGAAAAGAAGGCTTGAACTCTCATAGGCCCCTGCAGTTTAGTTAGTAGAAATCTTTCTCCCCTCTTGCAACTTTGATTGAGTACTCGGGCCTAAAATAGATCGAATAATTCCCTCTCTCTCTTCCTCTCCTTATCAGTCGAGTTACTTCATACCTTTCCTCTTCTCGTTTTTGAGATTCGGGTCGATATTATAACCGAGATGCTCGGAACTTTTCTCGCTCTCAAGGTTAAGGCCATGATACCCCTCTCGTTGTCAAATTCGTTAACAGCCTAACCATACAGCCGTGACCTGTGGGTATCGGTATGTGAAGAATGAACAGAGTTTGGCAAACTCCTTTGCTGGTATGCACTTGTCTTCCAATGCTCCTTCTGCTTCACCTACTATCTCTTCATCCATTGATGCCGTTGAGCCTTACTGGTTGGCTGACTCGGGTGCTACGAGTCATATGACTTCCAATCCTGCACTGCTTCAACAGTCAACTCCTTTTTTCTGGTAATGATGGTGTTTTCGTTGGTGACGGTAAATCTCTACGCATTACTCGTGTTGGTAACTCTGCTATATGTTTTGGCTCTAAATTACTGCAATTGAATGAGATTTTATTTGTTTCGGAATTGAAGGAGAATTTTGTGTCTATTGCCAAATTGACTAGAGAGAATAACTCTGGTTTTTACTGTTTTCCTTGGGGATTTTTTGTTAAGGACCTTCGCACGGGGAAAAGACTCTTGGACGGACCGGTTAGAGGGAACCTATACGCTATCCCTTCCAGGGATGTGGAACGGTTGACTAGTGGGAAGCGTGGAAGTGCTGCTTTCGGGACCTTTTTTATTTGAATGCCTTGTCTAAGGTGAGAGTGTAGTTTAAGGCTTTCTCCTTGCTCTCGAGCAAAAGAAAGAGTTACTGATTTGGCCTGCTATTGAAAAGTTTTATAAAACCTGGTATTTTTTCGCATAGCCCTTTCTTGGGCAAGTGAATCATAGCACAGAAAGGTTAATCACTGTATGTCTTCTTTAGCTCCTTCCTCAGGTGAAAGCGGTCTTGATGCCGAGATTGGAACTAGCAGTTTTTCTTAAATCAATTCCATTTCCACTCCCCTTTATCATTCGACTGGCTAGAGTAGCGTAGCAATTACCATGTCTTACTCTTTTGGTTTTGCGGGATAACGGTTCTTTTGCGAAAGAATAGCTTGCTTGCTGTAAATGGACAGAATACCTTGTGCACGAATAGGTGTTGCTAGAATCAGCTCTTAGAATGGCTTGTGCAAGAATCCGATTCCTGACCTAATTCCTTTCGCTTTGGACAAGACTGAAGGTGTAGGAAGAAATGCCACATCGTCAACCGGCTGGAAAGTGGATGCAGAATTACCGGTCTTAGCAGCACTTAGCTCCTTCCTCCTCAGATGAATAGTCTGTCACTGTTCTAGACTCAGCTGTGGCACTTTCTTTCGGAATTAGGTATCCTTTGAGGCTTTAAGTCAAATACAAATACCTCCGATAGGCTGTTTGAAGGTGCAGATGAATTGAATGCGCAGCTATTGACTCCGCCAATCTTTCTTTTAAGTTTCAGGCAAGAGGATGCGAATCCAGCAGTGGAAGTTTTTTTAGTCCGTTCCTTGGCAAGCTACCAATCAACGAACATATTCAAGCTTTTGTCTAAGACGGAGCGAATTTCTTCTTATGGAGGTTCATACTAGTCGAGCGAGGATCTGAAATAGGTATAACTCGTCCTAACTAATCAAGTAGGGAGAGGAAAGTCTTTCTCACTCACTCTTTATAGCTCAACTAGTAGCTAGGCCCGTCAACAGGCACTAGACCAATAGGAAGAAGGGTGGGATATCGGCTGCGAGAGAGAGTCCTTCTTGTTCACCTCCGCCTCCCGACGCTGCTGACCCCTACCGGGACCTTTGACCTTTATTCGCTACAAGACTGGTACAAAATGTATAAGCTTATTTACTTTTTTTTTTTATTTATTTGATTTTCATTATGCACATAAGGGAGGAGCCGTATGAGATGAAAATTTCACGTACGGTTCTGTAACGGATAACATACAAAAGAAAATGGAATCTTCTTTTCGGGCACTAGAACGAAACCCGTTCTTACCACAAGCTTTTAATAATATGTCTGTCATTACGTGCGACTATCTCCACTATAGAAAGAAAAAAAGGAAAGAACTTAATTTTCAGCACATTTTTACGAAAAAGTCTTTCTTAATTATTATATTAACATAGCATTAAGTAGTAAACATTTTACACTAGCGGTTTTCCCATACCATACATGCAAACATAACAAATAAAACCAAACAAAGATAGTTAGCATAGATAGGAGTCTATCTCAAGTAAGCACCAGAGTAGATCTCCACTAAAAAAGACAAAGAAGACCATACATTAAAACACACTACTTTGCGTCTACAGACACTTATTAAATTCAAACCTTCTAAAACTAAAAAGAGTTAACGGAGTCTTCTTAAACACACTACTTTGCGTCTACAGACACTTATTAAATTCAAACCTTCTAAAACTAAAAAGAGTTAACGGAGTCTTCTAGCGCCTCCAGTCACCGAAGACGACAGCCTCCACAATGAGATTGTCCCGTTCTCTTCGCAGCATTCTCAGTCTACTCTCGAGGTACCTTGTTCTCTGGTCCGTCGCACGGATGCGGTTTTCCACGACGGCAGGGCCCTCCGGGAGCAGGTTTCTGCAATAAAAGGCTGTTAAGATTCTCCGGCGTTGGAGCAGTTCGTTTTCTAGTCGCGGTATTTCGTTTACAACTTGAGCTGCGAGCCTTTCTCTATCTGCAATAGTAGCCATACGTGCTAGTACTGAATTTCTTTTATTTTCATTTGATGAAGTGAAGACACTTATCGAGCCTCCATTTATAGAGTAGAAGTAGAGTAATCCCGCCATGCGGCACGAATTTGATGACAGGCATAATCCTTATTTTCTGCAGTTGAGTACTATACATGCCTTTAATGAGCAAACTAACTAACTTGCGAAATAAACGCCCCTGCAATCGCCCTGTGTGAACAACCTTAGTTGAGTACTATACATGCCTTTAATGAGCAAACTAACTAACTTGCGAAATAAACGCCCCTGCAATCGCCCTGTGTGAACAACCTAACTAACTTTGCATAACCAGCTTCAAGAGTTACGCCTAATCAATCACTGTTAGGATAAGCGAAATCGAAGAGGTTAGAAGGTAAGGATAGCATGATTAACTAGTTGCGGGTCCTTTGGATCATGGGCCACAGCTACTTGGGTAGAGACCGCTGAACATCATTTGGGCAGGTGATAGCATGATTAACTAGTTGCGGGTCCTTTGGATCATGGGCCACAGCTACTTGGGTAGAGACCGCTGAACATCATTTGGGCAGGCCATCGGCTATATGGGTAGAGACTTTTTGTGGGCCTTCTTGCATGGACTTGGGCTTGCTTTTTTATGGGTAGGCTTGTTGTGGTCATTACGTGTCCAGCATTTCACACACAGCCCAATCGAGGGCACAGCTGTTTCAGAAGGTCCGGAGATTCATTTCAAAAAGGAATGTAAGGGCTGTTAGCCCGCAGGTCTCTAACTACCTCGTTCCTGATTGCTTTCTCATTCAATCTTCTCCCCTCTTTCACAACTCGGGCACCCGGTTGGCCCGACCATTCCTTTAGGTTTCAGCCTTTCACCCACCAACCAACTGGGTCTGCCATTTCATTCTTTCTTTATGGAGGTCTGGTCTGCGACTAGAAAATTTCTTTTTGATGAAAAATCCGCTGCACGAGTTACTAAGGTTCCCCGAAAGAGGCGCAAGCCATGTCATCAAGGAACGAGTCCCTAAGCCGGGGGTAAAGAGTAAAGAATTGAGTATATCCCCGAATCCTATACCCGTTTCTTCTTTCACTTTCACGAGTTGGAATCACGACTGCAGTTTGCTTTGAAGTTTGCAGATATTCTATTCTTTGTCTCCGTAATACCTTTGAATTGTTTGAGTATTGGATCGATCATTTGGTGGGCGTCTCGGCCCGAGTTGAGTCATTCCATAAGTCAAGGGTTGCCCGGCTTAGAGCATATGAAGGGGCTCGGGCCATTTCTTGCTGAACCTCATCCGTACACTTACGTACTCAACTAAACAAGGGCAGAGTCTGATCGATGGGAGTTCAGTAGGGGGCACCATTTCAGAGAGGAGAGAATCCCTCCTTGAAAGCAAAATATGAATCTTCAGGAAGCCTTGGACTACGGATTGGCTTAAGTAAGTAAGGTCGACTACACCTGCACCTGGGATTTTGGACTTGCTAGTAGAGAGGAAACGTAGTCTGGCTCGACCAACAATTGATCCTATTGGGCGGCCTACTACTAATAAGCTGGAAGCTGGGCTAGCTCAATAGAAGGGGCGCGTAGGAAGCCCACAGCTTCCGCTTCTGAGTGCCATTGGAGCACTCTCTGATACAGGTGGCAGACTATCGAGTGGTACTAGAACATGGGCTAATGTGAATAGTAGGGGGGCTAAAGGCGAGTGAAGTGAGATGGGCTATCCTATCCAGACAGAGCAAGGGAAGTAGAGAGGCGGGAAACTGAATGCGTGAAGCAAGAAGCCATGGCTTTCTCGGATCGTAAGCAAGGGATACAGAAAGCAAGAGTCAAAGAGGACATGGAGGAAGAATCAACTCCCTGAGCGCTCAAGCCGTTGCAAGAAGGCGCGCTAGCGCTCAAGCCGTAGCGCGTTAGCGCAGGAGTTTGATTGCTCTAAAGCGCAGGAGTTTGATTGCTGCCTTCGGGCTGTGGCAGCTTACATTTTTAAGAATTTATCAGACTATATCGGGTCTAATATCGGGGGCAGGATCCTATCTTGATCTTTGTCAACACAGGACTCGGAGCCCCCCCCCTTACACCCTATTCTCTGTTCTCTTGTAAGCTGTGATCGGAACTTCTTTCGCTTGTTCACGACTCCGGTTCATGGAGAAGGCCTATGTGAACATAGGTGGGCCGTTACCTTCGACTAGGAATTCCGACAGCATCGGCTATGCTGCCTCTTAGTTCATTTGTGAGGAATTCGATTCCACCGTTCGTTCGTAGACGTAGGCTCTCTTGTCCCTCGTATGCCCAGGTCTTGGGCTAGGCTAGGAGATTTGAAGGCACAGGAATAAGAATCTTTGTGTATAATCACCGAGTTCACATGGACCGGACTGTCCGCTTTCTGTTATCGCTTAAAGCTACTGTTTATAAATTCACTTGAAACTGCGATGAACCATCGTAGTCAAGGTTTAGCTTTGGCAGGGATGTTTTTTTACCTGGATGCCCTAACAGGGTTTGAACAGCTTCAGTCTAGAAGTGGTAAGTGATTCTCTCTTGATTGCACGCTCCTCTTTCTATTGCCCTGCCCCCTGATCTGATGGGGGGAATTCCTAGGAAAGAGGCTCACTTGGAAGGAGCGATATCTAGCAAGTCTTCCGTGAGTGAATGGTCTCATCCAGTCCGCGAGTCAATCCTATCAGCCGATCAGCCTAAGACTTAAAGACTGAGTTTCCTTTCTTCCTTCCTCAGGTCATGTGTAATAGCCGGAGGGCAGAATTCGTATCTGTCTGTCTGGAGTCCGTATGTAGGTATGTCCAGTGTTCCAGCCAGCGTAGGCTACTCTTTTTCTGTTAGTCCATCCAGTCGGTCAGTTGATAGTTTGATCGAGGGCATGAAGGCTAAGGTACCTTCCTAAACTGAGATTTCCATCTCAAAAGAGTTTTCAAAGCCTTTTTTTTTGCTTCAAGGATGTCCCGTCTAGTGGGAGAAGTGGTTCAAAGCGAGAGTCTTTCGGGTCTATACCCATAGCCGTTGCCCTTCTTTTGGTACAGTGTTATAGTCCAGGGCGTAATTCCTTTCTATCTATCATCCCGTACTATCATTCCAACTTATCTTAGTCAGTCTTTCCTTTATTCTGTCTTATCTTTGTTAGGATTGTAAGCCTTTTTCTTTCGTCTGTCGTTTATCCTTCATTTCCCAATTCAAACCATGGCAAGACAAACCCCGATGATCTACAAAGAGGATTGCCGCACAATTCAAGAGTTGGTTGATCGTGTTGACAGGGTAGACCGTCAACTCAAGCATCGTTACGTGCCCTCATTTACATCCTCAAAGGATCAAGAATCAGTTGATCGTCTGTATAGTATAAATTGGGGCCCTATTTCGGGAATGAAAGGGGAACTCAGTGAAGAATCAACAATCCTAAACCCACTAGCAGGTAACCAACTCACTTCTTGGGGCACTAGGTACAAAAAGCCCAATCCCACTCGGGGATGGTATCGGCCAGACGCATAATTCATTGATTGGGTGGATAGGTTGGAACCTAAATGAGAAAAACTTTGGAGGCCATTCGGCTTTCTACTTGTAAGATCTCATTCGATTATCCTTTCATGTCTGCTCTGATTTCTTTTTTCTTTGTTTTTGGTTTTTGAATAAGAGCTGCAATGCTTTCATGCTGCCTGAGGGGATGATCTTGTCTCAATCACTCATTTCTCACCCATTGGAAATTAAGTCTCCGCACTGGAAATTTATCCTCCCCACGTAAAGAACATATTTCAATGTCCTGTCCCAACTGCTTCTAGCAGATTCATAAACCAATAGAAAAGGTCAAAAGATTAAATGAATACCATCCCAAGGAGTCAATGTCTTTCTATTTCTACTGGGTGTGGAAATTCCTCGTATGCAACCAGTCTGTGCAGGTGCAAAATAGCTTCATTCCTGTTGCCGAAACTTTATTCGCAGCAGATGGGCCAGTGGCCCTTGCCCCTTTTAGGCCTTGCTTATAGATGCCTCGGGAAAATCATAGAAACTCAATGCCAATGGTTGTGGTCCCCTTTGGCTAGTGCTACTTTGGGATCAGGCATCTTTCCCTGACTCGAGACCCTCTGAGCCCTTATACCTTGGCAAAGAATCGCTTTGACTCTTATGGTCATGTCTACGCCTCTGGTTAACATCGCCCTCCCCTTTACGTGAGTTCGAGCAGATTATTTGGCTGATAAAGAGTCCGCTGTAAGGAAGTTTTGTTTATCATATAACAGAAGAGAAGAAGGGCTGCTTGTTCTCTCTCCCTCTTTTAGGTTTCGGATTGGCTATTGGGAAGCCTAAAGACTGCTATGCCTGAGATGGTGTTTCGCGGTATGTTTAGTGATGCTTTCTCTGGTCTTTCTCTGCTTCGGTTTACCTTGGTGCCCTGGGTGTGACACCTTGCCTATGCTTTATGCGGTCTTGTGAATATGGTTTTCTGGGGTGTGCTCCCCCTTGGTTGTTCGCTATCTCAGTCTGCTTTCCCCACGGATAGGCTTCTGCCTTTAATTAAGAGGCCTTACAAATGCATTTCTGATTCAAGCTCCGCTCCTTCTTCAACTCTCTCCGCATAGGGTTGGAGGCGCAAATGAATAGTAGAAAAAGGCGATTCCTTCTGCTTCCTCTTTCGGACCAGAAAGTTTGTGTTAAGCATAGAATGGGTTTTTGTCTTGATTTAAGAAGGGGCGTAGCGATAACTCGAGACCTTCCTCTCTTAGGCTTACCAATATTGACTAATTACAGAATCTATGTATTCCTAGACGCCCGGCAAGAGGCGATAAAGACCTGAAAGGCGAAAGAATCTAGTCAGTGTACTCGTTTATCCCATTCCTTATCTCAGGTTCTCTTTTGGTTCTGCTAGTGCTTGTATTGGGCACTCTTATATAAAAAAAATGGAAGAGCGGAAAACTAACCGCTTACTATCAGACCAAGAGCTCTAAACTGGAACAGCTGAAAGCGCTTCCTTGAACCAGGAATCAAACTAACCTTTAGAACCGGCATATAATTCCATAACCTTGAAGGAAGAAGAAGATTCCCCATTCGTGCTGTAATTATTTAACTTGAATTGAATAAGTAGTATCAAAAAAACTATATTCAATTGGGCTTAGCTGCGTTAGCGTGTGAGCTCAGCAGAGCAAGACAGACACGGCTTAAGCTTAAAGAGCAAATGTGGAGATGAGAGGGGAAAGGCCACCCCTTCTTTTTTTTTATCCCATGAAGTCGAGAATCAAGCTTATGGGCTTTGAGCCTACGGAACCCATCCGAGCCATCTTACGGTTGTCATCGATGGGTCGGGTGCACCAAAGAGTCTATTGATCCCCGGACACACGAAACCTCGACCAGCTGCAGGTTGGTTAAGCCCAACATATGATACCAAAAAGTATTTGCCAGAGGTTCCACCCAGCAAGTACAGGCCCATAACGGAAGTCCGGAACCTGAATCAAGGATTGGTACCTTGTACTCAAGACCTTTCTCAGCAAGCCAGTCATAGACCTGCCATAGAAGACCAAATCGAACCAACTGAGGGTAAGTTTTTTTTACCTTCCAGGACCGGTTCACAACCGGAGCTTCGAAGAAATCTTGGATGGTTACGTCGGGTGACCAGGCCGTAAGCCAATACCAACGGACATAAGCTAGCCACTGTTTAACCCAAGCCCGCAGAACAGTCCACTCATATAAGTATTCCAGACCGTCAATCTTAAGATCTGGAAATAACTTAATATCGAGCGGTTTCGTTCTTTCCCTTAAGAAGGCCACTAAGACCCCCCTAAGGTATGGGTCGAGGGGTCTACCACGCCCTAGCCATATTTCTAACGGCATAGAGCGCTTGGAGAACATAGAAAGCAGCTTACCGAGTTTGCTATACTTCCTATGAGGGAATTGACTAATGGTTCTATAACCAAATCCACCAATCCTTTTCCAGGGTTGTAAACCTTTTGACTGGATATGTCATATGGATTGACATTAACCCATAAGGGTTATGATAGTTCATAAGGCAGTTCAAGGAGATGGGTGATAAATCCACCGTCACTGAACGTGCATAGAAACGTTTAGCAAATTCCAGACATCCATTATCAGATATCAGAGATTAATGATTTGGATGTTGATATTGGAATATAAACCTCTGACAGGAG
>JANHAO010004818.1:0-23573 GCA_026873985.1 Saraca asoca | reverse complement strand
TACTTTGGAGGTGAGTGAATAATCTCACCTTGTAAATGTTGTATTATGTTAAAAGTAATCATATTAAATAATAAAGTAGTACTTTTAATAAACTGAAATACTAATGATGAGTTTATTCTGAGGTATTCTCTATATATATAAACTATATACTTCTATACTAATAAATGTGAAAACTGGATTCCCTGGAAACCTGATGGTAATCAGGTAATATTTGTAAATAGCCTTTAAGGCTGGATAATATCAAAAGAGCAGCCGGTATGGCTGGGACATATAGTGAATAGCCAGAAAGGCAATATTAGCCCAAGGGGCGATAATGAAAAATACATCTGTTAAATATGAATAAAAAGTACAAACGGGAAAATACTGAAAACGTCATCATCACCAGTAAGAGTTTTCTTGGAATCCAGGTGTTAATATCTATTGTATAATGTATTTAATATAACTAAACTAACTAAGGATCCAATCGTAATTCTTGGGCAACCCGCAAGTGCACCTGTGTAACATCTGTTCTGTAGGAGTAATAAGGGGATTATCTGAACTGGTGTAATACGGTTGATATGGAGATCTGTTCTGGTTCCCTGATTGAGTTCCTTTGGATCTAAAACCAATGGTTATTCACAGGAAACCCTCAAGTGCACTTGTGATCACCCGGTGTCTGTTGGAGCAATAAGGGGAAGGGTGAAATAAAATGAAATATCTGAATGATGTTGTGGATGGAAAAGGAGGACAATCTGATCGGTTCTGGTTATCTATGGGAATTACTTGGATCCAAAACAACAAATCTGAAAAGAAAGAAATACAGATTGAATAATTCATCTGATATATATTATTGAATATATGAAACAGCTATAGTAAGAAAGATACAAGATAATAAATATATTAAAAGTGACCAGTAGAATAGTAAATACATATTGTACTAAGTTTGTATGGTCAATAGAATAAGTGATTGGTTTGGGCCACCATATATTTGATGTATTGCTACGTATATGGCCCATATTATTTATACATAGATACTTTGTAGAAATGGATGTCGAATTATTGTAATGTTTATTGTATTACGTTGTAATTGAGTTCTAGATGCCCAGTATGATGCGGATGTCTAGTCTGGGCCACTGTATATTTATTTATTTGTTATACAGGTTTTGATGGGCGTGTGACCCTTATTATATATTAAGGCCTTGAGCCTGGGCGTCCAAATTATAAGGGAAACTCTACCAGATTTTCGGCAATAATGGAAACGTAATTAAAGGTCGAAATTGTATGGTTAGGCTTGTAGGAGATTTCCTACGGATGATCTTCTATGTCAGTCACGGACCCGGGAATTGGGTCATGACAATTGTGGAGTTCTTTAAATTTCTATTATATTTTTCAAACACATCTGAGTTTTCTAGAGTGTGCCTTATCTATGGTAGAAAAAGTAGTTGAGCTCTTTATTTTCATTTTTTGAGTGAGTGATTGAGCTTCTCAAAAGGTTTTTCAATTGTGGTTAAGCAGTTATTGTAAAGACTTCTCCTTGTGCATGTTTAAACTTAAAAAGACTGATATTTAGTGAATTTAGGCTTGGTTGAGAGCTTCGAAGTGAATGTATGCCTTAAAGATTGTTTTTCAAGGGGAAACTATTATAAATCTTGTGTTTAAATTTCTTCATCATTTCTCTCTTTATTTTCTAGCAATTAATATTGTGATATTTATTTCTTCTCTTATTGATGATTGAGATTGTAGGATGCTCTGTTTTTTATTGCTGAATTTTGTTGAGTATTTTATGCTTTATTGTTGATCATATTGCCTAGATGTCGGTATGCTTAAAAGAAGTGATTTTTTTTTACGAATGTGCTCATTGAGACATTGTTTATGTATAGTTAAATAAGTTACTTTATATAAGTGCGTTGATTTATTATTTCTTGTGTGAAAACATTTTCATCAAATTATCTTGGGTTTATTTGAATTAAAATCATCACATGGCCTTCCAAAATCAAGAAATTTTCAAAAAGAATACTAAAAATTGTGAAATTTTTTAAAACTGTCAATCCACCCCCTCTTGGATGTGGATTGCCTTGTCCTATAGTATTTATATTAGTGACACAAGAAACATTACAAGTGCAATAAGATAACATGAATGTAGAAAAACATAAGACGAAATGCAAATTTGGTCCCATAACTTTACTACTAGTTTCATTCTTGTCCCCAACTAATTTTTTTAAATAAATTTACCCTTAACTTTTACAAAATACACAATTTCACTTAAATGATTAACTCCATTTGTTTTTTACATAGATGTTTACATGGCATCCAATCTAACATCTAACTCAACAGCCCTAATATTCTTATATTTTTCTTCTTTCTTTTTTCTCCTCCTTTTCCTTTTTCCTCTCTAGAGATTTCTCAACCTATCTTTCACCAGCAGGTCGTGCCACCAGTGACACCATCGCTACCTTCAACCCTATATCCAAATTTGGATAAACAAATGATTTTAGGTCCTTCTAAAGAATCAAAATTTCCAATTTCTTCATTAGCTTTGAATTCGGCGCATCTTCAATCAATTTACATTACATCCCCCCCAAGTATCTAGGACTTCCGTCAAAATCATTTCATCATTTTGTTTAGCTTATTCAAATGTATTACATCAGAACTCATAAAAAATAAGAAAAGAATTGATTGAGATTATTTCGCAGAATACAAAATTAGGCTAGAATAAATGTCGATTATTAAGTGGATACATACTTTTTTGAAACTAATTACTATTTTTTTTTTGTTTTGTAGCTTGCAAAGCAACGACATAGATAGGAAGCTTTAGTTATGAAGATGAATTGGAGATGCTCAAGTACTTCTAAAACCAAAATAACAAAATCAATCTATGGAGCTAGATTCATCAAATGAAAAGGGACGAAGAGAAAGATGAAAGTCAGAAAATAAGGAAAAAGGTGATGAAGAGAGGGGAAAGGCCGAGAAACGTAGAGACAAGGAACAACAAAGCTATAATGATCGGCTAGAGGAAACATCTAGCGGGAGATGTTAGAATTGGGGTGAGAGGGAGAATAAGAGGGAGAGAAGGTGGTGGGAATAGTCTAGAGAGGTAGAGAAGAAAGGGGAAAAGAAGAAAAAAAAAATTCTAAAAAAAATGGATCTTTTAAATATTTAACCGATAACAATTTATTTCATTCCACATAAAATGTCAATTGGATTGTCAGAATAGAAATTTTGTCAGCAAAGTAAACGGAGTTAGTAGTTTGAATTAAATTGCTTATCTTGTAAAAGTTCTGGATAAATTTGTTTAAGAAAATTATCAGAGGACAAAAATGAAATTAATAACAAAGTTAAGGAGATCAAATTTACATTTTACAAAAAAAAAAAACCTAAAACACATAGTAATTTTTATGTGCTACTTATATAAATATAACTATACTTTTATTGCATGAAATAAATATAAATTAAGAAACTTTTTGCTGGGCACGGACGTGTCCAATTAATGATCTCACCTTTTCCTACTATTAAAACTTTGCAGATGCAGATATAAAGACACGGACAAATTAAAAAATTAATGTTGAAATTAATCTAATGCCAACCATAATCACATAAATATCCATTCCAGTATCCAACATCCGTTACGGTTTGCAGTCAGCCTTTTGGCCTCTCTGACAATTAAATAATTGTTAAGTAAAGCAAATCGTAATAAAGTAATTAATAAATTTGTTTTATGCCTATGCATTGACCTCAGATGGGTCTTAAACAACATCAAAACTGAGGTGGATCACGGGAAAATCCAATCTATATATTTAGTAGTACCAATTTATAGGAGTCATGTGTGGTGACGTGTCACGAACATGCTTTCTATTGATTTTTCAAGAAATGTCACAATTTTTAAATATTTTGTGTATGCATTGAGCAGAGGCAAACAAATGAATCCTTCCAAAAGACTTGAGCTTTTATTGAAGGCTACAAAAAATTCAAGCATTGATTATTTATTGAAAGATTTATGTATACGCTTTTTTGAATAATTTATCAGTCTTATAAATTTATAATTATATAAAAAATAGATCGATAAGTATAGAGTTTAAGGGTGGTTGCAGAATAAGTCAGCCATTAAAATAAAATATTAAATTACTTTAATATAATTATAATATAACATTATGATTTAAAATAAATTATATTTTATGAAAATTTGAAAAAATAAATTTTATTAATCTTGTTTGATTCAATTAGTTTATGATAAATTTAGTAATTTTTTTAATGTATAGAAAATGACTAAATTCAATAAAAAATAGAAAAGTTTTATAATTTATAACTAATTTTCAATTTTAATATAACATGTTTCATTATTTCAATAAAAATAAAATTTAAAAATTAATAGAAATATTTAAAATGATAGATAATAATACATAAAATTTTAAAGACAGAAAATACACATCTATGTTACATTAAATACGCTAAGTTAAATGTAGGTCTGCCGTCAAAACTTGAGATTTGGCGTATTGAAATACATGGTGAGTGATAGACATGTTATAGCAGCGAATCTGTTTGTATGTATAATGATTATTATCAGTTTGAATTAAGTAGCTTTTTAAAACTAGATTCTGCAGAAAAACATATTTAATTCTTAATAATTTGGTATTAGTCAAATTAAGGATTATTAATTGGGGAATATTCATCGTACGAAAGCCCCGACAACTCCAAAGGAAGATTTTGCATTCTCTAAGCAAATATGGACTTGAGATCATGGCTGCCATTGTTATTTTTGCCACCATACTTCTGTAATTAATTTAATTCTTCAAATGACAGCTGAACATGCAGTGTGTCCATGTGAAACATCCAATGTAACTTAAAAATGATATTTTGCAGCAGCAATTTATGACCGTATATGAGATTGGTATGATTCACGAAATTTTTTTTATAAAAATTAAACTTCTTAAAAAATAAATTTTTATATAAATTTTTTAAAAAATATTAAAAACTATTTGATTGATATTAAGGAAATAAAACTTCTCAGAAAATATATTCTTACATGATATTTGGTTCAATTATATACTTCTCAGAAATATTATAATTAAAATATTTTATATAAAAATTATGTTTTTTTAACAAAATAATATATAAAATTTTAAAAGGATATTCTTATCATTACTTAATTTTTATGATAATAGTTTTATATTTTATTTCATTAAAAATACAAAAAATAACACTTACTTAAAGATTTGATAAGTAACTTTTCATATTTGATGGGAAGTAAAATTTCTTAAGAAATATAATTTTTTTCATTTTTTTAAATTAATGATTAACCAAATAATTTAAGCTTTTTTTACTTATTGAAAAGTTATGATTATTGTGAAATTTTCTACGAACTAAATCACTTCATGGAACAGTGATGCGAATTTTTTTCAAATTGTTTTATTTTATCAATTTTCTTTTAATTGATAAAAATAAAAACATAATTTTTTATTTTAAGGGATCACAGTTTTTTAAAAAATTTACTATTTTAATAAAAAAAATTATGTGTCAGTATCTCTTCTAAATTCATATCATCAATTTTTTTAAATTATATATTAATATAATACACTTAGGTAAATTTTTAACATAAATTATTTGACGTTCCTAATTTTTTTTATATTTTTTACTCTTTAACATCCAAAATTTTAAATCAAAATCTTTACTAATTCCCTTATTTCTACGGTAAAATGAACTCCTCTTTGTGCGACCGTGACGACAACTCAAATTACTCTCTTCATGGTGGGCTCGGCATCGATTATAGAACCTCAATTTAAATAATTTATACATAACTTACAATTAAATGAAATATAATGGAACACAATGGAGACAGAATGCAATATAAAGATTCCATTTTAATTAGTAATTAATAATACACAATATGAAGTTAATAATTTAATTTGTGTGACCTAACCTTAAATGGAACGAAAGTGAAACAACATAAAATAAAAAATACTTTAAATCTCCTTAAAAATGTATAATTTCATTTGAAAAACTAATAAAACAGGTCTGGATTACGATGTGTTATATATATAATATAAAATTAATGGAACTTTTTGTTTTTATAATTTTAATAAATTTATAATTTTATTTTATATAATTATATCATAAAATTTAAAATAATTTATCGTTAAATTCTCATCATTTTCTTATATCAAATTTAAATAACAAAAACTAATTTAGAATTCAATTTTTTTTGTTGTTTTCCATCAATAGTTTAAAAAAAATCCAACCTTTTAAATGTTTAATGATACGTGGATTCCTTTTTTTTTTCTAAAGAAAATAATAAACATAATTTTTTATATGATAAATAAAGGTTAATAAATAAATTTTAATTAGATAAATATAATAAGTCAGTAAAAATAAAATGCAGTGTGCAAATTTATTACAGAAATAAAATTATGCTAATTGGGTTTAATATTAGTTAATAGTAAAAATTTAATTATAAATTATTTTAAATTTGAGGATGTAATTATACAATATAGAATGTAATTATATAAAGTAAAATTATAAGAATTAAATTACAAATTTAATAAAATTATAAGAAATAAAACTTTTATTGGTTCTGCATAATAATTAACTAAGATCTACCAAGTTTAGTTACCACACAAGTTTTACATGTCTAATAGAAGCTAGTTTTAACCTATGGATTTTTTTAGAATACACTTAGGAGACACTTCTGCCTTACATTCAAATTGTGCAACTGTATCCTGATGTCTTAATAAATATATAGTAAAATACAAGGTAAATATGAACTTTGAAATAATTATTCAATATTGCCATTATTTTATAATTTCTTTGTTATGATATTATAAAAATTCTTAATTCATACATGGATATTTAGTCAACAAAAATTAATGAATCCATGTTTCTTTTGGTTGTTTTTCAAATTTCATTTAATTCAATTACTTGCAAATTTAATTTGTAAATACCTTTCACTTAACTTGCATTTAAATGCAACAATATTATAGTACACCATCTTCTATGCAGCTGAACTTGAAAAATGGTTTTATAAATCAACAACATTTTGGCAGCTCTTTTTTTTTTTTTGAGAAAATAATTTTTTATTTTTTTCTACAAAAATAAAAAAATCTGCTTGATAAACTGTTTTCGGAAGTTATTTTTAAAAAATTATTTTATAAAAGTACAACTGAAAAAATAGTTTTTAGAAAATATTATTTAAGTGTTTTTCTTATTTTTGTGTAAAACTATTTTTAAATTTTTTTTAAAAATAAGTAGAACACCTGTTTTTATTAATAATAAAATTGTAAATAATATTAAATATATTTTAATTTTTTAAAAAAATAAAGAAAATACTTATTCTCAAAATTTATATCCAAACAAATTTTTTTATCCTTTTGTGTTAAAAAAATAATTTTTAAAATAATTTTTAAAAAATAATAAAATAAAAACACTTCCAAACAAGCATGCACTACGTAAAAAAAGAGTTTTAACTTCTCCTTTGAAATTATAAGAAAATGAAAATTTAATTTATTTTAGATTAATTATATATAATTATGCATAATTTAAAATTTAAAGTATTTAAATTTTTTGTGATTTTAAATTAGGGATAAATACATTCTAATCCTATCCTATTAGCTTAAAAAAATAATAATAAAAAGAGTCCCCTGTATGTCCACATGTTTGCCATGTGCACACGCACACACATTTTATCTTTTTCAGTTCAAACATATCTAACTAATTTTTAAAGTTTAGCTTCATCGAGAAAATCCTGGATACAATCATGCAAGATAAACATGGATCTATTTGATTCTTCCCCTGTGCGTAAATTATTTTTATATTATCATTTATTTATATACTATAAAGTCAAATAGGACTAAGTAAAATCTACTCAACCGATTTTGTTATACGATTTTCGTTAATTACGATTTTAAAATTTGATCAGTTAAGAATAGAATGATATTTTAAAAAAAAATAATTAATCAGTACCCTGCATATAATTTTTGTTTTAAATAATTTTCTATCTTATTCCAAATTTTTTTTAACAACATATATTATTATGTAAGAATGATTATACACGGATAATCATTGTTAATTTGAAATAATAATGGATTTTGTGGTTAAGAACATTTGGATGCTAGCAACGGTCATAAATGGATTAAATTATTACAGAATTGATTAAGAGCAAGTGGATTAAAGAAAATTCTAAATCGCTTTTAACCGATTTGTGTTTACTCCGAATGTTAGGATGAAATTAGAAAAAAAAAAAATATTAGAGGGATTAAAATATAGTTAACTAAATTTTTTTTTATAAAAAGCTTTTAATTTTAGAGATTCAATATAAATTTTTTTAAGAAAATAGAAAAGTATAGAAAAAAATTTATAATTTTCCAAAGTATAAGAGTTAAAGTCCTTAAAATTTAATGAAATTTCACTGCTGTATAATATTATTAAAATTTTATATTATTGATAAATATTTTAATTATTTTTTAATGATATAATATTACTATATTTATAACTAATATAAAAAAATTTACGTTGATAATAAATTAAATTTAAACTATCTGCATGTTAATATAAGATTTATTTTTCATAAATTTGTATATCAATACTAGAATAAGCAAACAAGATATTGTGGAAGATTAGACAAAGGTGAAGAGGAGAGATGGTGATGCTACAGCTAGGCAACGCTGTCATGCTCCTTGGCTTTCACATGTGATACATATAATAATTATAATTTTAAATTACACTCTAAAATCACATCTACAATTTGTCCACATTCATCCTCATTTTCCTAATATAATCACAATAACATATATTTAAAACAATGATAGGTACATTATAAATAGGATAAAAAGGATCAGATAATTAAAATTTTAAGATTTTAAATTGTGATACATGATTATAATATTAAGTGCAAAATTATTGTTACAGACTCTATCGTAATAATAATTTTTCGTAATGTTATATTATAATAATCACATTTTTTATATTTAAATATAATTTTATTAATGACAATTCTAAGCACATTCTTAATTTGGAGTCAGTCTAATATGTCCAATAAAAAAAAGGGATGGAAATATTGTGATGAAAACAATACATGTACAGTTAGGACTATTCATTTATCTATGTATATTTAAATGTATGGTGTATAAACATATCAAAAGTGAAGATTTGTGAGATCAGAGAGGGAAAATAAATTAACGTTATTCAAATTTTTAATGCATAGGATGAAACGAGAGATGGCTTATCTTATCAAAAAAAAGAGTAGTCGTGTTTCTTAATGATGTGTTTATAATTTAGTTTAACATCTTTTGTCAGATGGTATCACTCCCACATGCAAGATCTATTCAACTCTTCATTCTCTCTTTTACCCCTTTTTTTTTTTTTTAATTTTAGGGGGAAAAATTGAGATTCGGAATGTTCAAATCTGTTGAAAAATTTAACATCTATTTATAATTAAATTAAGTGGTATATAGTCATTCTTAATTCTAATCCCATTCACTCTCAATTGCTTTGATGGATTTAATAACTTTAGTAGGTAATTCAATACTAAAATACTAAAATTTTATGCCTCTTCAAACATCTTCACCACTTTATTAATCATAAATTAATGTCATCTTACGTTAAATTCGTAATTTTTATGATAAAATAATGATATGATATCATTAAATTAATTATTTGATAAATTTTATATTTTAATTATAAAATTAGATATTTTATTTTGAAATTTATTTTTTATATTCTTACATTGAGATTTGAAATTAAATAATTATATCATATGAATACTCAACCTCTCCAAAGAAACTTAAGATTTCTATTAAATTATCGTAACATGGACGCAATTTTAGTGGTGAATCATCATCGAGGCCACAAAAATTATCCCCAGTGTGATTTAATTCGCAATTTTTGTTTCATCATCTTGGGCCTTTCCAAAGTTCAAACCCTTGAGTTAACGATGGGTTTTCAATGTCTTGGATTTTGGTTGGATTTTCTTTCGTTTTACACAAGGCTACATTGTTGAAGAACCACCTTAGTCATTGATTATGAGCCTTCATTGTCGGCCCAATAAAATGTAACTGGATTTGTGAGATCCAATGGGCCGTCTGCAACATCTTAAATTCGAGTCCACATGGAACACTGGGTGTTACTACTTTCGGCCCATTGTATAATTTGTTCGTTTCACATGAAGTTAGTCCATACACAATTGCTTGGAATTTTTTTTTTTTTTTTTTAAAAAAACCATCCTTCCCTTTCTGTGATGGCAAGAATGGTTAATCTACACTCACACACACAAGAATCCGACTATATTTAAAAGAAGACAAAACCTTTCAAAAATATATTAGTTACCACTCAAGTTAAAGACTCTACTTTTTTCTTTATTTTTAAGAATATGGCTGAAAGCTACTACCCTTGAAAAAAAAAAAGTAAATCTTCTTTTCCATTTTCATAAAATTTATTTTTTTTCACTTTCGTCTTTATGAATATGAAATATTTATTATTAATCTTGTCCTTATGATATATTAATTTGTTCAATTTTGTCTCTAAAATAATAAAATCGGATAAATTAATTTTTGTATGAATACTAACTAGATAAATTAATATTTTATAATGATAGAATTAATTAAAAATATTTCACAAGACTAAAATAAATAAAAAATATTGAATTTCACCGAGACAGAAAATGAGGTGTAAAAAAAAAAAAATGAGTAGGGAACATATGACTGCAACAAAATGAAATTTAACTTTTAATTTCCAATCTTTGCTCACAAGATAAAGTGCACTCCAGCCATCCATTAACTAGGGCAGATCTTTAGGATTTGGAAAATAATTTTATATTTTGTATATTATCAAACATCTATAATAGTTGAAGATGAAGAAAATGAATTTCCAGCAATTGGGGCAACCTCATAATTAAAATGGGCCCACAAATACACATACTTTGGGGTATCTGACAAATGTCGGATGGAATCTATAAGGTGATAGAAGATAACATAAACAAAATAAGAACCCATAGAAAATGAAGAAATACAATGGTTTGTGCTGACTATATCTATTGGATAAGCCTCAGAGCTACCATACCAAATCATATCCATTTTCAATATTAATTAAATTAAAGAATAAAGCGTGTCTATATATATATATATATATATATGTCATTTTCTTTTTCTCAATTTGAAAGGTCATCTTGGCCCACAAGCACACGCAATTCCAATGATGAATCCAATTTTGTGGATAAAGACAAAGAAAAATTGCAAAATTTATATTTTTCTGATCAAATTCCAAATTCATTGTACCATTGTTTTCAAAATTGAGTGGCTTGGCAGTGGTCGCCAAACAAGGGAAGCTGCTCCCATGGTTTTGGTAATCATCTAGAAAGGAAGAATTTAGGGGCGAAATTAACAAATTCACTTAATTTTATATATATCACATGAATTTAGTAAACAAATTAAATTAAATTAATTTAGATTGATACACAATGATTAATGTTTAAAATAAATAAATAAATGTAATATTAGAATTTAAAAAATATGATAATGACTATTACAAAAATTATAGTAATATTATATTCACTTTCTTTTATATTTTATATCTGAATCTTTCTATAAAATCTATTATTTTATTAGTAATTATATTATATCTATTTGTAAACATGGGTGAATCATTTTTGAAATATTTACATAAAAATTTTGCTACTGCCACAAATTATTGCGGGTTCAACACCATGTGAAAATTATCTAAAAACTGACACTGCATTAAACTTTTTTCCTACTCGGAAGCAAATATCAAGGAGGATTTGGATTTTTTAATAGTTTTTTTATCTTGTTAGAGAGATAGATATAAAATATTTGTGAATCTCACAATCCATTAAAAAAAAAATTAGATTTCATTGTATATAAAAATTTTATGAAAGAAATATAATAAAAAAATAGATGTTCAAATGTTATGTAAAACAGGAAAAAATAAAAAATAAATAAATAAATAAATAAAGAAGAATACCTCGGAGTTTGAGAACCTTATCCATCATACTAGGATCCAGCTCTCTTTCGTCATTTTTCAAAATGGTGACCAATATAAATACGAGAATGGCATTCGACCACAACTCCTACATTCATTAATTTCGACCCAAATAGAGGTTGCTAGCTGCCATCAGTTGTCATTTACACTTCTTTGTGAGTCGTTGAGTGGGAACTCACCCAAAAAAAAAAAATGTTGGCCATTTTCCACAAGGCTTTTGCTAATCCACCTGAAGAGCTTAACAGTCCAGCGTCCCACAGTGGCAACAAAAAGCCTAAGCTTCCTGAGGAGACTCTCACAGAATTCCTTTCCCATCATCCTCTTAACACTTGCTCTATGAGCTTTGGTCATGCTGCTGTCTTGGCCTATGTTCACCCTGACAGGCATCTCTCCCTTCATCAAAGGTAATTCTCTATGTTTTCTTTTTCAATCCAATAAAAAATCTCTTAACTTATTCCTTTTCTAAATTACGGTCGCAAGTCTGTGGAAAAATGAGTCATTGTGCAGCAAAATTACTGTAAATTGTGGCTTCAGAAGTTGGAACAGTTGTAATATTGTGTGCAATGTTACGATTGTGAATTAAAATTACGATCACAATTACAGGAAGGAAAGAAAAAACTCATTTTGGTTATTGAAAATTGCAGGTTGTTTTGTGGGTTTGATGATATATACTGCCTGTTCTTGGGGAGTTTGAACAATCTGTGTTCACTGATAAGGCAATATGGTTTGTCAAAGGGTTGCAATGAAGCCATGCTTGTGATTGAAGCTTATAAGACACTGCGTGACCGTGGTCCATACCCAGCAGACCAAGTTCTGAAGGATCTTGATGGCAGCTTTGCCTTTGTTGTCTATGACAGCAAAGTTGGAACTGTCTTTGCTGCACTGGTACTTAAGCTAGCTCAGCCATATTCTACCATGTTTCCTACTTTTAAAATTTCTTCAACATATTATTACTTTCTTGCAATCACAGCAACCGGGTTTCAGAGAGTGCTTTTGTTTTGCTTAGCTTTTAATTATCATTCGAAAGAGTAATTAAGAAGCTTTGAAAAATATGAATTTTTAAGATGTTGATTTTTTGATTGCAGGGTTCTGATGGTGGAGTTAAGCTGTATTGGGGTATTGCAGCTGATGGATCTGTAGTGATCTCTGATGATCTGGAAGTCATAAAAGCTGGTTGTGCCAAATCATTTGCTCCCTTCCCAACAGGTATCATCTAGAGCCGTCATTTATTCATTACAAGTAAATTATGTTCAACGCTCCTGAGCTATGATAAAATTATAGAAATATCTCTCTTGTTTTCAAAAGTATATTGCCCTCCGGGAGAAATTAATGATAGCTTGTTAACTGAATACGCAAAAGATCTTTGTAAAGTTAGAGAAAAGACAATTGAGTGTATGTTATGTTAGAACTCAAAATAAGAAAGTGTCTATAATTTTCTAAACAAGGGAGGTCCCTACAATTTTATTGAAACTTGGGACGCGTTAGTGCAATTTATTCTTTGATAAGTCCTCAAAATTTAAATTACATTAGCTCTGAGGCTAAAAATGAATGTTTCAAACTGCAGGGTGTATGTTCCACAGTGAAGGTGGTTTGATGAGCTTTGAGCATCCAATGAACAAGTTGAAGGCAATGCCAAGGGTAGACAGTGAAGGAGTAATGTGTGGGGCCAACTTCAGGGTTGACAAATACGCAAGGGTCAACAGTATCCCTCGCGTAGGAAGTGAAACCAATTGGACTCAATGGGACCAACACTAGCTTCATTTGTAAACAAAACACCTTTCTTATCTATTTTCTTTGTTTGGTTTTCATGTTCCTTATAAATACTGGAGTGGTTTCGGAAACTTCGAGTCACATTTCCTTTCATCTCGTGTAAGGTCCATCATGGGCATAATAGTCATAGTGTATAATGTACAATGTGATGTTCCAAATGAGAATGAATGAATCAGGTGACGTTTAGCAGGCTCAGAGTTACTCTAGCTTACTTACCAAGGGCCAGCCAACTAGACAATGATACATGAATCAATATTTTTTATCTTCCAAAACTACTCTTACGTGTATGCATGCATGCATACATACATGTCCCATTCATTTAATTACAATTGAACTACTAACCATTCATTGGTACAAGATCCACAACAATTTGTGTAGATCTTATGAATAGACAATCAGCTCCATCTACAGTTATTGCAAGTCATTTGTTTCCAATCTGTAATAAGTTGCCACCCTTCCTAAGGCATCTTGATTGTCAGACCCATAAAGCCAGCTTGCATAGTTATATGTACTACCTCCGAATAGCACATATAATCCTCACATTATCAACCATACTTCTACAATATCACAGTATAAAACAAATTGACTCCATTAAAACAAGACCATTATCATCTCTGATGAATAAGATTTTTACTAATCCTTGTGACCATAGAGGCAAGTAATCTGCATGCCCGTTTCTAGGGAAACGCATGCATATGGGCAAAATAACTCTTGGGAAGTGAAAACATCTTCCAAGAATATATAGATTAACGAAATAGTTGTGTACCACAATGGCTCTCTTGTCCAACATCTTACAAAACAAGATATGCCTCAAGTATATCCTACAGGAGCGCCAAAGAGAATAGAGAGTATGAATTACAACAACTGCTCTTTCTGGTAGTGTTGATGGTAAGATTAGAACCAAAATTACATCCAAATCTTGAGTCAATCATATAGGCTATTCCTTAGAATCTAGAATTTGCGTCATGACAAAGGCCACCATCTAAAACCCGCCATTTGATGCAGGACATGACATGATTCAGGGACTCTTCCTAGATATGTTAATCGCTGACGAACTCCAAACTCATTCTTTCCACATATCTGCAAACTCATCAGGCTCCAGAGGATTAGAGAGCTCATGCATTTTCCTCCTAGTCTTTGCTTTGACCTTCTTTGCATATTTTCCAGCCTTCTTCCTCTTCTCCAATGCCCGAATCTATAACAAAACCACATGAAGAGGCATTAATGCATAACATAACTAATGATAATTTTACAGCTTTTTATCTAGGACTCTAGGTAAATTACAGAAATTGAAGAGTAGAAGACATTGGCAAATACCTGATTTGGTGAAACATAAAAAGGGTTCTCGTATAGAGTTGGGCCTCCAAAACTGCCACCAAATATCTTGATTGGGTTCAAACAAAACCGTGGACCAACCTAACAAACATATTGCACAGGTTAAAAGACTACAAAGGTATGTGACATGTTGAAAAATATATGAGAAGCCAATGTTCTGACCTCAACCAAGGTCATTTTATCAAGGCCTCCTCGAGGTAATTTGTCTGGTTCATTATGAGGAACAGATATCTGCAAAGAGAAAAGGAACAGTAGGGGTTCCCATTTGATAAGTGAGGCAATCACAAGGCTGAGACAATGAATAAAATAAATTGCATTATACATCTTAATAAGTAGTGTTTTACATGATTGCATAGAGATGGTCATCCATCAAGGACAACACACCATAGCTAATCATTCACAATTTAAGTTGTGAAATCCACATATCAGTTCCTTAGTGATGCCAAATGAGATAAAATGTTTGAATTCTTCCTACAAATTTAAAAAAAAAAACTAACTCTACTACTTAACATTCACTCCACAATTTCTGTTCATCTAGAAACAGGTGGCATGAATAAAAATCAATGAATTTCCAAACTTTGGCCTCCAAATTAGTGCCAATGTGTAATCAGATATAACATAACAGTGCTATAAATTTTGTGCAATCACATACCTGGTAATTTCTGAACCATATATGATCATCAACTATTGAGAAAACAAAAACATGATCATGGAAAGGCTTAGATTTTCTATGCTCCTTTGGAGTTCCAAATATCTGCAAGGAAGATGGAAAGTATGACAGAGCATATTACATTTACTAATAAATACACCATTATTTGTTCAATCATCCAGAGACCAAAGCAAACAGGTGATTGCTGGAACAGGAATTTTTTAGGTTATCTATGTCTAAATCGTTATTAAAAGCAATGTATAGCTACACAATCAAGAAATGGTTTTGTGTTTTGTAATACTTCAGTTCTGTATACTTAAATAATAAGAAAACCATTAGACAGGAGCACACGAACACACCACCACACCATACTAAGAGTTTAACAATCCTAAGAGATGACAAAAGGCATAAGATTGATAAATCTTTTCCGAGTCATTTGAAATAACTTTAAAAAAAATTCCCTTAAATGGATATATATTCTAGTAGTTTAATTCAAGGTCCAGATTCCAGATATAACAATGTAATGCAATTTGTAATGCAAACTAAAATGACCATGGATTTAAACTCTCAATTTCCCTTTGGTTCTCATAGATGAAAACCACAGAACGCAGAAGCCAGAAGCACATATGTTTGTGTTAGATTTCCTGATCTTTCGGTGAAATGAGACTAGACATAATGATTAACTATACAAGATACTACTTACAGAAAAAAAAAAATACATCAAATACCTGTAAGAGCATCTCCTTCAGAAGTTTCCAGTGTGCATCTTTTTCAAAATTGGCTGAAAATGTCAAGATAGGACGAGAAGCTTGCAGGTGATTTCCAGTTAGTTTCAATTCCTCCATAGTGTGCACTGGAAAGAAATGAATGAAAAGATGCATTGGTCAAAACAGCCTAATCAAAGGAAAAAGAGGGGAAGGTAGTGTACAAGTAATCATAGTCCTATGACTCCTATAAAAAAAATGTAGACACTTCAGATAAAGACTACAGAATCCTTGACACTTATTCAAACAAAGGACCAGTACTCAAGGAACCTTATATATAAATTCAAAGAAGGTTACCAGCACTGACTAAAAACTTCACAGATGGGCCATTAGGGCATTTTGCCATCCAGAGATAAAGATCTTTTTGCTTCCTGCACTGATATAAAAGAAATTGCAGAGAAAAAGAAGAAACACAAATCAGCATGCAACAAGTTGATGATACAGGAGACAAACTAAGAGCTAGACTGTAAATCTAAAGCTAAATAGTCCCAACCACCACACATTCCACCAAAAGCATGCTGCTTCCAATGAAGTGAAAAAAAAAAGAAAAAAAAGAAGGAAAGAAAGAAAGACATTGGGGAAAAACTAGTACAGCCATGTCATGCTGTAAGATGGACAAATATTATTCTGTAATACCATAAAACCAACCAATGTTTAATATGACAAGAGAAGAGAATTGTGCAAATGCATTTATAACTAAAATAAAAACTATTAAATGCATCTATTTAACACGCAAACAACAGCATATCACATTTAACAAAAACAACCTAAAACTGCATTGAAAACTTTCATGATTAATAAAAATAATACCTCAAAAAATAAACATGAAGAGCAGCTTTTTAGTTCAACAAGCTCATTCAGAGTGGCGCCTTTAGTTTCTTTTGACTCAACCTTGTTATCCTTCTTACTATGAGGCAAGAGCGAGACCACATTTAACATCAAATGCCGGTACCTGTAATTCAATAAAAAAAAAAAAAAAATCGACCCCATCATACCTTTGTAGAAATATTATCCAATCCATGTACAGTTTAGTTAAGAGAGGTATGTGCTTTTACCTGTAACTGATACGTCTTGAGCAAGTGACCAAAACTTTCTCTTTGTTCCTAAAAATTGCTGAATCAACTCCTTTTGCTTCATCCTTCACTTCACTGACATCTTTCCAACCCAAAAGCGTTCTTTTTGGTCTTTCTGGAGCAGTATCATCCTTCTTTGCAGGTGCCACAGCTTCTAGCTCAGTATGTTTTCTCTTTTTTCCCATTGTTGCTAAAAAATCTAGCATTTGTCACAATGCATACTTGTGTAAACAACCAAACAGAAGCACAGATAATTACAACAAAAAAACAAAAATATCAAAACAGATCTTTTTTAATGCTACTTTTTTTTTTTGTGACAAGCCACTAACTTTGTAGTTTAATTGTTCAGCCAGATATCTTCCTATTAGTTTCACAGTAAATTCTCAATACCCCTTTTACACCACAAATCCCACACTTCCATAGGCGAAGCTACTTCACTGAAATTTGTCCAAGAAACATATTGGAGTCATACAGAGAGAAGAAGTAGCCAGACGTATGACACATGGAACAGAGAGATATCATAGAAGAGAATTACCAAAGAGGTGGAGGCAGCAGAGCTCTCAGAGCAAAACGGAGACGAAGGTTTGTAAACCGGTTATACCCGTGGGCTAAGGGCGGGGTCATTTCTAATATAGTTGCAGTAATTGGGCCAGGCCGAAATTTATGGGCCAGAAGGTAAGCATTTTTTCTTACCTTTTTAATTCTCATTTTACTTTTTGCTGAAAAAATATCATTTTGACAAAAAAAATCCAAAAAATTCATTTAATTTTCTCTATCTGTGCTACATTGTTCTGATTTTAAACTAACTATTCAAGAAAAAAAAATTAAGAATTATTCTCTGGTGAAGCCTTACATTCATGAGCAGTACTGATACCTATAATCATATATCATTAAGACGGTGATGTGTAACTCAAAATTAGCCTAGCATTTTTTAACTCACAATAAATTATCAAGGATTATGCCATATGTAGCTCTATCCATATTATCAAGCATGATTTCACTATTAAAATCTAGGGTTTTGTTTTCGTATGCACTCGGAAAAAGTTACATGTCTCTATGAAAAAGTTGCAACTATTTACATAAATATGTAACTTTTTTATAAAAAAAAAAGTTGCAAAGTGCAAGTTTTTCATAAAATTTTATAACTTTCTCATAAAAAAAAAAATTACAACGCTTGTGGTTATAATTGAACACAAAAATATTTGAAAATATATAAAAAAAATTGCAAGATTTTATGAAAATTTGCAAGAATACATGTGGATACAAATCTTTTTAATATATATCAAAGTATAACACTAAGGATATGTTTGGTTTATGGAATGTTTTATTTCTGGGAATCTTTTATGCCTGATAATATTTCTTTTCCACCCTCATAGGTGGAAATAAAATTTTTAATTTTTCTTCACAAATTTTATTTCTAGACATCTTTTATGCCTGGAAATAATTTTTTATCTCTTATACCAAACATAAAAAACTTTTATTCCCACCTCACTTTCCTAGGAATAAAAAAATATAACTGATATCAAATACACTCTAAAATCTATTCAGTATAAAATGGTTTTTAACTAAACAATTAATCTAATCATATATTATTACATATTAACAAATTTGTTAAAAGGTTTTTAAATAAATCCTTCCTATAATTTTTTCATTAAGACCTATGACATGAAACACAAACTACTAATAATTAAATACTTACAAAGACTATGATGCTATCATTACTATGCATATGATGTGAGAATTAATGATGCTGATACTAGGGATAGTAATTTTATCTGCGTAACCGTTTACCTGTGGATATCCACTCGTGATGGGCGGATATGAATATAAAAATTACACCCATAACAGATACAAGTACGAGTATAGATATGTGGTATAGGTTTGAAAAAATATTCATACTCATACTCGTTTATCCGTTTAAATAAAAATTTTATTTTTTTATATAAACACTATATGTAATACCTAAAAATAAAAAATAAAAATGTTAACTGAAGGACTGAAGTGAAATCTCAATATTTTTTATTGGGGCCATAACATAATTTCATATTTTTAATAAGAACTTATTTGAAATCGGTGAAAAGTTCATGGGATCAAATCGTAATTTATCCCATTTTTTTATGTATACATATATATATATATTAAATTCTAACGGGTATACTCACGGGTACACCCATACCCGTGGGTAAAAACCTGTACATGAACTCTTCGCGGGTACGGACAAAGTATAAGTAAAAAAAATTTTAACAGGTACAGATATGAATGTTGTTATACTCGTCCGAATCTTACCCGTTATCATCCCTAGTTAGTACACATCGATTTTGGGCGTGCACCATTCCGCCAGCTTAAAAATCATTTGAGATAGATGAAGTTTCGTATTTTTGTTTCTGACCCTTGTTATATTTCTAGTTTTCATTTGCACCCCAATTTTTTACATGTTCTATATTTGTGTCCTTGAGAGCACCTCAGGCAGCCTCATATTTGCCTTATTAGCTTTTTCTTGGCAGAGCAGGTTACTTACCAGCTTGTTCATTCTTAAACAAGCTTATTGGCTACAGCTTGAGATATTCTTCGATGAACCGGACATGCTGCTCTTGGGTTCATTCTTACACTTGCAATACAAAAAGCAACTGAGGTAATCCTATTGTTATGGTTGCGAAAATGAATGAATTCTCAACAAAATGAAGTCATTGAAGAAAGTTTATTTGCACTTTGCCTCAAGATTGAATGCTTTATTAACAAAATAAACTCACACATAATCACGGAATCCTACAGAAAGGCAAAAAGAGTTCCCTCCTAGCTAGAAATCAACTTCTACTGCACTCAACAATTCATATTTTCCTTCCATGGCAAAGTTCTTGAATCAAAAACATTGATGTTGAAGTCTTTCACTTAGGCCAAACCAACCAGTTTCTCGCTTATCTCCCACACCTTGCGAGCCTTCTCTGGATCACTAGCCTCTTGGGACAACTGGTTTTCAAATGAAGCTGAGGCCTTGTTCCAGCTCCAGTACACTCCGGATTTTGTCAGGCTTGGATCGCTTACAACCTGAATGAAAAGCCAAATGTTAAATCCATGAGAAACACCGAAATTTCTCATAAAGACATGCAAATGAGTAATGTAAGGTTATTTTGTCCCGCAAATTGTGTCATTCAACTGCATACATGTTATAGTTTGAACTAAATTGGTGAATTTGTATACAAATTTATATACAAATTGAGTGACAATTTGTATACAAAGTTAACTGTAATCAACAATTTCCTAAGCAAAATATAGAAACCTCATGATTGATATTACCTGAGCAAGTCTCTTTCCTGATTCATCTTCAGAGACATAGCCTTTGGTGATGTACTTTTGGAATGGAGGGAATAGTAGCCTGAACAAGGGAATGTGCTCTCTAAACAAGCCTGTAGTAGCAATGCAACCAGGATAAAGGGAAGCGAATGTGATCCCAGTTTCCTCATGAAACCTTCTGTGGAACTCTTGCATTGTAAGCATGTTGCAGACTTTGCTGTCTTTGTATGCCTTGGCCCCGTCAAAGTTTGCACCATCAATCATGGCTGAACTGTTTAGCCCATTCAATCCCCCAGCAAGTCCCCTCAAGTCTCCAAGGTTGGCCTTTGGAGGCACATTTCCGGCCACTGTGTTTGTGTTTCCTGTTCAATTCACAATATCAGTACCACAATGTAGCAAACACGAAAAAGCCAGTTGCACGCACAGCTGTTTGAGCTCACATTGAGAGAAGGGTGAGGGTACTACTGTCCTACACCATCGTGGGACCTACACCCTTTTCACTGTGTGAGGTTGTTGCTTGTGTGACTAAGTAATCCTAATCATATCTTGATTAATTCATTACACATTTGATAGAATCTAATTTATTCTTTCTCACTTATTCATTGGCCTCACTTGCTCAAATTCTACAAAATATGCATAAAGTAAGTGAATCAAAATTATCGTGACTAGCAATACTTGTGCAACTAGCACCACTTCACAGCAAACAATGGGTGATAAAAATTTGGATGTCATCATAAAATCTTAATGAAGTAGACCTGTGATTGAGCCAACAATAATTAGGCGTTTTGAAGGGTAATCAGATTTGTTCAAGTCCTCGAGCAGCAAGCGCGAAAGGAGAAAATGCCCAAGATGATTAGTCCCAACACTCAGCTCAAAACCTTCAGCAGTGAATGTGGGTTCCTTAGCAGTTGGCAAGTAAACTGCAGCATTGCAGACAAGCACATCCAGTGGCCTGCCTGATCGCCTGAAGATATCAACAAATTGGCGGACACTGTCAAGAGAGGCAAGGTCTAAATGCATTATAGTGTAGTTTTCCTTAGCCATGCCAGCAGATTTTGCAGCTCTTTCAGCCTTGAGGAAATCCCTGCATGCCATGATCACATGCCATTTTCCTGACTCAGCCAAAGCCTTAGCAGTGGCAAGACCCAATCCTGAGGAGGCCCCAGTGACCACAACACTGCCTTTCCTTAGTGTCTTCTTGCCTTCTGATGCAGCCTTGTTGACTGCTGGAGTTGTAGTGGCCACTGTCTGGGCCCTCACAGCGCCAAACTTTTGTTGGAATTCCCTCTGATATAGAAAATAAGTTAGACAATTGGTGTGATTTGGGGGTGGTGGAGAGGATTCATCTTACCTGGTGGTTTCAAATTAATTAAATGGGAAAAAGATAAATGCACTACACTCAATGTACTTAAGTGCCCTCATTTGCAGAACTGATAGAATCTGAATATGTATAATCGGTGAATAAGTGAGATTTGATTAATAGCTCGTTTGGATGGGCTTAAAAAAAAAAAAAAAGTATTTTTTTTTGAAGCAGTAAATTAGAATTTCAAAAAAAAAAAAAGTTAAAAAGTATTTTTTTAACAGTAAATTGGAGCTTTAAAAAAAAGTTAAATATAAAATTTAACTTTTTTATTATTTTTTCTTCTTTTTTTAAAATTTTTTGTTTCTTTTTATTAAAAAAAAAACAACTTTTTTTCTAAAAAAAAATCCATCCAAACAGGCTATAAATCAAATTATATAAAATGTGCATTGAATAACAGTTTGCAAGAGAAAATGAATCAGTATAATTAAGTGCACTTGGCATGCTCAAGTGTACTCAAGTGACCTCATGTGTACAGCTAACAAAATCAGAACCCGTGCAACCAATGAATAAGTAAGATCAAATTAAATCAAATTCTATTAAATGTGTAACGAGTAATGGTTTGTCAGAAAGAATAAATGAGTGTAGCATTACTCAAATGTGCATATGCTTGAGATTTGACCAAGTAATGTCTTACATGAAACCTTCATACTGACATCAATACAGAACTTCAAACAAAAAAACTTCCCCCCTAAAATCTCTGATATGATATCTATTCAAATTACATTTTAGAATTGGAGTTCTAAAAAAGCAAAACCAATTTAAAGGGGAAATGAGAAAAACAAGAGAAGGGGTAACGCAGGAGTTACCTTGCATCTCAATGCAGAAGACGTGAAGTCAGCTTTGACATGTAGTGACAAAGACAGACCAAAAAGAGTGGAGTCCTTGAGATGTATACCAGATTTCCCCTGGAAACAAACAGAATCATTTAGCTTCAGTCAATCCTGTTTTGAAAATTACATGAAGAGATCGGGAAAATTAAGCAAACCTCTTTAAGAGTAGAGAAAGTGGACGGGACAAAAGAAGCAGCCTGGAGAGCCATTGGCACTGTACGGTGAGGAACTTGAACTTATACGAAGTGGGTTTATCCAAATGTCCTATCAGGATAGATACATTGAAAATGAATTTATAGAGGGAATTGATTATGTGGATAAGATAGTTTGCAGCATCTGAAGCTGCCACGTCAGTCCTAACCAACCAATGAGGCTTCGAGTTTTAGATTTATAAGACTATCCACAATGCAAGCATCTTACAAGAGTTACTTAAGTTTTATTTATTAATTTTTTATTGGGTCCCACATTGTCACATCATTTTACACTCCTTTAAGCAACTCAAACAACTTTATCCCACAATGGTAAGTTTCTTAAATGGAC
>JANHAO010004817.1:0-23706 GCA_026873985.1 Saraca asoca | reverse complement strand
CCTAAGCACTAGTTTAGGAGTTATCTTTAGATTCTTTATTTTGAATTCAAATGTTTCCAATGCTTATCATCAACCACCAAATCCTTCACATCCTAGGCACTAGTTTAGGAGTTATCTTTAGATTATTTATTTTTTAAATATTTTCAATGTTTATCACTTAACCTATACAGCTCCTATATATACAGCATATAATCTGCAGATGTTAATAGAGATATACAAACTTATTATTTCATCAAATCTTTATAGAAGACCAGACGTAGTATTGTAGTGCATACTTAGCAACGATTCAAATTCAACCGTCGTTAAACATTGTAGTTAGTGGCGTTTAAGACGCAATCATCATTAAACATATAAAAGTCGAATTCGGGTCCCTTTGCTTAGTCATTCCTTTAGCAGCGATTTATAGTAATTGCCATCACTCAATCATTGCTAAGAACAACTAATTAGAGATGGTTCATAAGACAAGTAATTAATGATAATTTTGTTTAACCGCCGCTAATAACCGCCTTTGTCTTGAGGGAGGTCACTTGTACGTGTTTTTAGCAGTAGTTTAGAAAAATCACTACTATTGAATCGCTGTTAAATGTAATTATTTTTGTAATGGATTATTATTATTATTATTATTATTATTATTATTATTTTACCTAGGATATCCTCATTAATTTGGGACACTCATAGAACCTTCTAGGTGTCAGAAACTTAAAAGTGCCCTTGATCACCTTCTCAAGGAAGCAACTCTCTCTAACTCTGATGCTTTCTTTGCACTTTTTTTTTGAAGTATTTGTTTATTTATTATATTTTAATCAAAAACATTACTACCAGGTTTTATTAATAAAAAAACATTATTAATAAGTTAGTATTATTTTCGGGCAGAATTTGTTATATATTATAATTTAGTTAAAAACATTACTAAAGTTAATATCATTTAATTACTATTTTAGATAAAAACAATGGAGAAAATATAGATTATCTCCTGAAGTTTGAATGAGTGATAAAGATGATACATAAATTTTAAAATTCTATATATTATATTCTAAATTTTCAGAAAAAGCAAAATTGTTTATGTTGGTGTTACAACTGATAGATGTGGCACATGTGAGCCACTTGCGACCTTTAAATTAACCTTTAATCTTCATTTGTTTCACATTATGCTGCCATGCAGTTAGACAGAAAAAAAATACAAATTTTATAATAGAATTCTTGAAAAAAAAATCAAAAAGGACAAAAAATTTTGGTGTTTGAAATTACTTCTAAAATTTGACATAAGGTTTTTTTAATTTTACAAAACTAATTTCACATAAGCTTGTGTATTCTATAAAATTGTCTTCTTTTTTTCCTAATATTTATTTTACAAATGATAAAAAAAAACTTTTCTAAATTTTTTTGATATATTTGTTGAACTTGCATTTTGTATTGTAGGCTAAATTTTTAGATTTGCAACTGAAATATGATTAGAGGTTTTTATATTTGATAAAAATATAAGAAGATTTTATTTTATTTCTTTTGGAAGTTCAGTATAAGCCAAGTCATTCATGCCATTTTACTGGAAAACGTGAATTTTTTTTTTTTCATTTATTTGATTGTAAATAGTGGTTTTCATCTTGCAACAAGCTAAATAGGGAGAAAAAAGAAGACTGGGATTACAAGTAACTCATGTATGTCATCTATATTAGTTTTTAACAACAGCATAGATAATTTTATTTTTTTTGAATAATTTAAGAGATAATATATAAGATTTTAAAATTTATATAATATTTTTATTACTTGTCCAAACTTTATGAGGGTTATATGTGTTTTCCCCTAAAAGCAATATCAACAGGTATTATTATTTAGAAAACATTTGATATTATTATATTTATTTTGTTTTAATTATTTAAAACATTTGAATTAGAAATACAAGTTTTATTATGTTTTAAATATTTTATTTTAGTTATTTAAAGAACAACAAAATAGTGGTTTTAAATATTTTACTTTTATTATGTTATAATTATTTAAAACAATTGAATTAGAAATACAAGTTTTATTATGTTCTAAATATTATATTTTAGTTATTTAAAATACAACAAAAAAATAGAAGCTTTAAATATTTTACCTTTATTATGCTATAATTCTTTTGTTTTAATTATTTAAAACATTTGAATTACAAATACAGGTTTTATAATGTTTTAAATACTGCATTTTAGTTATTTAAAATACAACAAAAAAACTAGAGGTTTTAAATATTTCTTTTATAATGTTATAATTCTTTTGTTTTAATTAGTTAAAACATTTGAATTACAAATAAAGATTTATTATGTTTTAAAAATGTTCTTTTAGTTATTTAAAATATAATTAATGTTCAGTTCAATTACTTATTTGTACCGAAATGAGTAGAGTTGTTTTGAAGGAATAAAATCATAAGATTATATTAGCATTAATTCCCATTACAGTATAATCTACTTACATACTAAACAAAAGGAGAACTACTTTAACAGTAGTGCAATAAAAAAAAAATCTCTCCTGCTACTTTAGCAACAAAGTAATTTAAAAAAAAAAAAACATTATAACAAAAAAATTACACATAAAAAGGATTGAAAAAACAAGAATCCTCAAAGTTGCAATTGTGCACTTCAATTTCAACATTTCATTCTTCGTGTTTTCTTCGATAGTTTTGTCATTCCTTGTTGACCGTGGAATTTGGGACACCATTTCGTCCCTTTCACAAATTCATTCCAATCGCCAATCAGAAAAAGTATACTAACTTTCATAACATATGTGTACAACAATTTATCTGAATTTTTTTAATGATATTTTAGTAGCAATTTTTTCCCTACATTTACATCTCCTATTTTGAAATCTTAATAAAGAATCACTTTCCTCCACAATGAAGATGCCATCTTACATCTCTCTATCATCAAATTTTCACAAAGAAAAGTGGATTCCTTGCTGTCAAACCAGCAAAAGAAAGAAAGAAAGCAATTAGAAGAAGAAAGAAGTAGAATGGAGAAGAAGTTTTGGACTTCACCTCTAATTTTTTGCTTTGGTGTAGTGGGCAAGGTAGTTTCTTCTGCCTTATACCTTTAAGCTGCTACTCCTTTTGATGGTGGTCAAGGAAATAGGAATAAAATCCTAAGTTCTAAAAGGGTGAAGACAAGTTTAGTTAATTATTTATTATATTAAAGTCATGAGGGTAAATTTATCTTTAAAATCTGGAGAAAAACAATAAAAAATACCAAAAATCCACTTATGTTATTCAAACTAATGGAGCATCACTTCTAAGGAAGAGACATGCAACAAAATTATATAAATTAAGGGATGTGTATGATATTTTTTAAAATTGAAAGAATGTGAAAGTAATTAGTTCAAATGTCGGGAAGGTAAGAGTAATTTTTTAAAATTTATGAGCTATCGTTTGTTTAATGTTGTAGAGTCTATACACTATTGTATAATTTTTATTTAGACTAGCTAATACCTCTCTTTTATGTATAAATTTATATGGCTTAGTAGTTTAAATATATCTTTTGACATCTTTTTATTATTTATTTCAATTATAACCTTTTCATATATAATCTTTTATAATATTTTATCTTTGTCATATTATTAAAAAATTTAATGATAATTTTAGTATATAATTTTTCTTTTATTCCACGGGAGGAACTGAACGAGTGGAATTTGAATGTTATCAAGCGTAGCTAGATTAAAATAAGGTGCAGCTTGGATTAGTGCAAAATATTTTAATTCCAATTCAATTCAACTAAAAGTTATAAAATTTCAAATTTTGCTTGACTAAAATTAATAAACATTGGACCTTTATGAGGCTTAAAACTTGATTTGAGTTAGAGTTGAATTTGACGACTTTTTGATCATTGTGTCTTTATTGATACTCTTTATTTTTTAAATACTCCACTTTTGAAATTAATTCTCAAATTATCCTACTTTTTATTTGCGTGACATTAGAAGTGATCTTGTTGTCCTTGACAATGAGATTATTGAACTCACATAGCTGTCTTAGACGACAAAATCAATCTAGTGTAAATAAAATTTAAAATTTAATTTTACATTTAATTGCCCTTGCCAATGTCCTAGCAGATCATCGAGAGTCTTCAATTGCATTGCCTCCAACAGACCGTAGGTCTATTTTTTTTTTTTCCTTTGCTGCCAAGATCACCGAGAATCATAAGTATCAAAAGGAAGCCAACAACTAGACCAACCTCTGCTCCTTTGTTTTTGCTCCCTTTTGGTTCCCTATCCCGGATAGTGAGTAGCCAGTCTTTTGACCCTGTGTAAATCCACTGGTTGTGTCATACTAGTAAGTAAGTTTCCATTTTTGTTTTTAGTTGCAGTCCTATAAGAAAAAAAATTAGTAATTAGGAAGTATTACAACTTCATCTTCAGCTTAAATTGTAGAGCTATAAATATTTGTTTGTGGATGGTCAAGGTCACAACGGGCCATTCTTGCACCTTAGAAATTCAGGCTATGTTTGGCTATTTTGCTGCAGTTTTTAGAGATGGAAAACAACTCAAGGGATGCAGTAGTTGGGTTGGAAGATTCAGCCCCCAGTTAGCACCACTTGAGATGAGCGGGTACTCGTTTTTAATCTATGTTGTGTTAGGTTGAGCGTAGAATAATTTAGGTGAAGGGTGGTAATATATTAGGACATGCTAGGATATATATATATATATATATATATATATATATTGGTATGGTGGCTATCAAAATAGGAATGTTGAGACTAGTATCGGGTAAAATCACAAAAAAAAAAAAAAAAACACTATCTTGAGGTACCAAGAGTCCACTTAAGCAGGGTAGGAGAGAAACCACATGTTTTGATTTTCATTGTTGCTGTAGACCCTTCGATTAAAATAAGTGAATAAGAAAGGTATTAAGGAGTGGTCTATTGTAAGAGTGCTAGAGAAAAATAAGTAAAAAAAGAATAATTAGAGAGAACATTTTGTCTAGACTTTAAGCTATGAGATAGGAGAGTTTGAGGCTGTATAAGCAACAAGGTAAATACCCATCTATTCAGGGGATGAGGGACTGATTTAGGCTTGGAACCAAACTCCCTGCCTACAAGAGTCCTTCTCTACAAAATTGAGAAAAGGGTCTTAGGTTAACTAAGAGAGTAAAATACAAGTAAGTGCTGATGAAACAACCACTTGTGCTCATATCCTTCGGAGCAAGCTAAAGAAAAACAAATAGCTAGATAAAAAGAAAAAAAAAATTGTATGGATATCTAGCATTTAATGATTGTACTCCACTTTTTTTTTTCCTGTGTGGGATATGTATGTATGTGTATGATTGAAAAAAAAAGTGGCTTTCTTATGGATTGTTCAAGCAGCTTACCAACGAATGAAATTGACAAATATTATTATAGCCATTAACATTTTGGAGTGATATAGGGGAGAATTATATGTTGGAAGGATAAGGAGTTGTGAGAAATAATAAGAAATGGATCATATAATTATGATAAAATGCTTGAAGAATCCTTAAACGACAGTACGCATATCTCATTGTGTGTGTAGATGTTTATGTAGTAACTAAATAAAATTGTTACATAATTTCCAAAATAAATGAGTATATGAAATGTTATGGGGAAATTTTTGCATGATTTTTTATGGAAAGTTAATGTGTATGAGACAATATAACTATCGTATTTTTTCTATGAAAGTAGGCTGTATACTTAGAGTTAGAAATCAGGAATAGGGTAACTACTCTTTGAATGGGTATCATAAGAATAAATTTGTGTCATAGGAAAACTCTATGTTGTAAATGTAAATGAGCTTTGTGGATTTGTTAAATTCCTGGCTACGTCATTCATTGAGGGATATATTTTATAGATATGAGGCAAGATACTAATACTTGTGATTTTACGAATTCTTAGGTGGAATTATATGATGACTAGTGTTGTTTAAGTGTCACAAGCTAGCATGTTCATGAGATAGACCATGTGGCACTTGTTATCTACCACCTAAAACCAATCTAGCCAATGGTTAGTCCTAAGACCCCAAGGAACGAAAATATCAGGCCACAAAGCATTAAAGAGCACAACAACAATCAAGGTAAATAATCTATTCACACATAGGGAGAAAGATAACACATCACATAGCACAAAGCAAACCAAAACAAGTATAACAAGGCACTCAAGAATGCAACACATGCAATGCGAGAAAAATTTGAGCAAAATCGGATAAATTATGGGACAATGTTAATTGAAGAGGGGCTACTTTTTTTATTTATATTAAGCCTTGTTGCATAGCTTGGAGTGTGTCACAACTCCCTACCATGAGTCGTCAGGTACTCCCCCCCTAAAGAGCATTTTGAGCTAAAGGCCTAATAGTAAGACTAGACATACTTTTTATGAGTTGACATAAGGTCTTTTCTCTTAATTCAGAAAGGGTTTAGTACATTATTTTACATCAATGAAAAGCTAAAAATCCAAGGATCACAACCATGTGCTTATCTACTTGTGTTGGACAAGTTACTTTGGTTCAAATTACATAAATAACCCCAAAATAGGGAAAAATAAGAAAAATAATACTCAAATTGAATTGCCTCTAAATTTGTCCTAGAAGACCTCCATACTATGCTTGATTTATCTACCACGTTTCATGTCAAATAGAATATGTTTGCCTATTGAATTGGTACATAAGGCCAACTTATGACATTCTTCCCCATTCAGTTGGTTGACATCCTCATAAACTCTATTACTTGAAAGGGTTGAATATGCTCCATGAAATCTGCTAAGTCTTCAACTTTCACCTAGCTAGTCTCCTCATCTCCCAAACCCTTCCTCTTCACTAAGAACTCTCTTCTTGGGTGCCTCCTTACAATCACTACATGCTTTACTAGAATCTCCTCTACTATTTTCTATCTCGGCTTGTTAAGGTTAACTTCTGGCCTAGTGGGCTGGTTACAGGTTGAATTTGCAGTGTCTGAATGATATGGCTTTCAGTTACTAACATGAATAATAGGGTGTGTCTTCAGCCACTTTGGTGGAGCAATCTTGTAAGCTACTTTTCCAATTTTAGCAATGACAAGAACTGACCCCTCATACTTTTAAATTAATCTCTTGTCTTTGGTCCTAAGGCTCTTCAATTGTTCTAACATTAGCTTTACTAATACAAGATCTCCTACCTAGAATTCTAAATCTTAGCATCCTTCGTCTACCTACTTCTTCATTCTCTTCAATGCTTTCTCTAAGTAAGCTCAGGCAAGTTCCAGATTCAATTTCCAATCTTTAGTGAAATGGTGTGCTTTTGGAATGACCTTTTTGTAAGGCTTAGACACTGTATGGGTTAAAAGTGGCTACTGACCTATTGCAATCTCAAATAGACTTTTATTGGTAGCAAAACTCTTTTAAGCGTTAAAGTAAAATTGTGCAACATCGAGTAGTTATAGCCAATTATTCTTATTAGTACTTGCAAAGTGCCTTAAGTACTCCTCCAAAAAGCCATTAAATCTCTCTGTTTGGCCATCGATTTGAGGATGATAGCTAGAAGAGATGTTAAGTTGAGATTAAAGAAGGTTGAAAAGTTTAAACCAGAAAGCCCCTGTGAATCTGCTATCTCGATCACTCACAATATTCTAGGAAACACCTCAATACTTGACCACAAACTTGAAAAATAATCAAGCTATCTCTTCTATCTAAAAGTTCTATGCTTCAAAAAGTGATCTACCACCATCAAGATAGTGGAAAAATCTCCCACTTTAGGAAGGCTAGAAATAAAGTCCAATGAGATACTCTCCCATTAGGTTTTGGGTACTTATAACTGTTCCAAAAGTCTTGTGGTCTTATCTCTCATGACCTTGTCTTGCTAACAGATGAGATAGGTTTTGGTGTAATCAACCATGTCATCATACATCTGTGGCCAATAGTAACCTTACTTTAACAAGGCATAAGTTCTCTGTCAGCTCGGATGGCCTACCCATAAGGTATCATGACACTCTTTCAAAAGTATGTTCTTTTTGTCACCAACTTTGGGGACAAAGAGTCTTTTTCCTTTTGTCCATATTAAATCATCCTCCACCCAAAATTGATGAGTTTTGCCTTCTTTAGCAAGGTTCATAATGGTCTAAGCCACCGGATCTTTGGCGAGATTCTCTTTGATGCACTCTTGCATATTAATAGTGACATAACTATGAGCCATGCATGCCATTAAAGTTATTGCCACAAGTTCACCTTAGAACTAGGGGCACATGCAATCTAGTTAGTCCATCTCACCTTATGCTCGAACTTGAAGTCAAATTCTACCAAGAACTCTTACTAGCAACCTTGTTTTAAGGTTAACTTTAGTTGGGTGAAGAAGTGACTAACTGCAATGTTATTAGTCTTGACCACAAATTTTGACCCAAGCAAGTATTATCTCTAAACCTGTAGGCAGTGAACTACTACTAGCATTTCCTTCTCTTGTGTCATATATCTTCACTTAACTTCTAACAACTTATGGCTTTCATAGGCAATAGGATGTCCTTCTTGAAGCAAGACTCCACCCCAATGCAAAATTAGAAGCATTGGTCTAAATTTCAAAAGGCTTGGTGATATCTAGTAAGGCAAGTATGGGGTCTCTAGTCATAGCTTGCTTCAAATCCTTAAATGCAGTTTGGCATGCCTCAGGCCATTGCCAAACCATCCCTTTCTTCAAAAAGTCTGTTAGTGGGGTTGTCCTTTTAGAGTATCTTTCCATAAATCTACAATAATAGTTAGCATACCCTAAGAAAGATCTTAACTCAGTCACCTTTATTGAAGCTTCCTACTCTTGAATGGCCATCACTTTCTCCAAGTCTATGTGATTGCCACCATGTTTAATAATGTGCCCAAGGAACTTGATGCACTCCTAAGCTAATGAGCACATTTCTAGCTTCACATATAACTAATGTTGCCTTAGTCTTTCGAACACCAATTTTAAGTGCTCTAAGTGGTCCTTTAGAGTAAAATTGAAAATAACAATGTCATCTAGGAAAACAACAACAAATCATAAGGGTGTAGAATGTAGCAGGAGCATTTGTTAACCCTAATGGCATAACTATAAATTCAAAGGCTCCATAATGAGTGACAGACATTGTTTTCTCCATGTCTCTATCTGCCACTCTAACTTGATAGTACCCTAACAACAAGTCTGACTACATGAGGTAGTAGGCATTGCTTAATTGATCAAAGAGGCCTTGAACAAGAGGGTTAGGGTACTTGTTATACACTGTGACCTTGTTTAAGGCTTGATAGTCCATACACAGCCAAATACTACCATCCTATTTTTTCTAAAACAACACCAAAGCCCAAAACAATGCTTTTAATGGTTGAATGAATCCTACATCCAAGAGTTCATTTAACTACTTCCAAAACTCTATCAATTCTTGTGATACCATATGACAAGGCTTTTTCATAAGGGGCTTTATACTAGGTAATAATTCAATCTAGTGATCAATAGCTCTTTGTGGTGGGAGTTTTAGAGTTAGTTGGTTTGCATCATATTATCAAATGTCTTTTGTACATTTTGTACTTTTCTAGGCATAACTTCTTCTCCCTCACTCTTTCTACCTATTAAGATTGCTACAAATGAAGGTTCTCGCCTCTTTACAACCTTTTTGAACTGTAAAAATGACAAGAGCCTAGTTTCTTCAGGTTGCTTAGTTTGAACTGGCACAATGGTAGGGTTCTCACCCAAGATCAGGAGATAATTAGCTATTGGAACAAGCATGGCCTGGTACGCTAGGAGAAATTCCATCCCTAACACCACATCAAACTCATCCATTTAGGTGACCATAAAGTCCGTTCTTCCTTGCCATATCTAAGCTTCACTAATGCTTGTTTCCCCACTCCTGTAGTTGTGAAGGCTTTAGAATTCACAGCTTTCATGTGACTTTAGTCCTTCTCCAACTTTAAGCCTAGCCTTTTGGCTTCTCCCTCTAAGATGAAATTATGGGTGGCACTAGTGTCCACTATATACTCATCATGGCCTTTCTAGCTATTTGTCCCTTCATATATATAAATCCCTCACTTGGCATCTTCTTTGCACTCTCAGCCTGCTTCTTAAGTGTATCAAGGAATCGCAATGCTCACATTCTTGGAAGGTATTCCTTTTTGCTATCACTATCCTCCTCATGGCCACTCTTAGTGGCTTGCATAGCATTGAGGGATGCTTTTTAGGGGCATTTTGCCACTCTATGTGGACCATTGTACAAGAAACCTGCTAAGGGTCTCTTCCCCTAATGTTAACAGCATTGCAGGATGATGCTGAGCTTATGCTGTTAGATCCTCCCTTCCTATTATTCCTTCCCCCACTTTTGTTGTTGTCAAGCTTATTCGATTGTCCATCACTTCCATTAGAAGAAAACCTATTGTTTCCATGGGCTTCTTATTAGGATTATCGACATGGTAATCGATCAAGCGCTCTACAACAGCCAAGGCAACAGGTAATTCTTGCACTTGTTGTCTCTAGAGTTTAGTCTTTGCCCAGGGTTTTAGGCCTTCAAGAAAGAAGAACATCTTGTCTTTCTTGGACATGTCTTGAATGTCCAACATCATTGTTGAAAACTTCTTCACATATTCTTGAATACTATTTCAAATCTCGAAGATGGTGCATGGATATATATTCCACATTCTCCAGGAAGAACTTTGACTTCAATTCTCTCTTTTGATCCTCCCAAGAGTTTATGGTGCACCGATCAGCTAGGATATCTCCATATTTTGTCCTTCACTAAAGCTTAGCATTGCTGATGAGATACATGGTTGCTATTGTTACCATGGCCTCTTTAGAGTCTGGCTTTACTACCCAAAAATATTGTTCCATATTGAAAAGAAAATTTTCAAACTCCTTAGCATTTCGCACCTACCATAGAAATGAGGCTTGGACACCCTCATACACCTATATTCTGGCCCTCTATGGCTAAGGCCTTGGTTCCCAATAGCCTATGTCAGCATCCTTAGCTAGTGCCTTGACATCCACTAGCTTGACCCTTAAGTCTCGAAAGGTGTCCTCCAAGTTTCCTCTAACATTGGCACTTGAGGTTTCTCTATCCAGTCTTAGATAAGATTCTATCATAGCTACCTAACTAGCAATCGATTCCCACTCCCTTGTCCTATCAACAAGCTCTGGAATATCATTTTGTTACATATCTTCGACCACTCTGAATATCTCTTCCATTTGCCCCAATCTACTCTCCAGCTCAGTAATACATATAGTGTTTGACATGATTGTAGTGTCTTTAATCTTAAAAGCAAATCCAAAGCAAAACTAGAGCAGGTTGAAACCACGCACTGATGCCAACTATCATGGGTTGGCAAGTTTATAAGCTTAATCATGTAACACTTACTATCTACCACCTAAAAGCAAGCTAGCCAATGGCTAGTTCCATGAACCAAAGGACAAAAATATCGAGCCATAGAGCATTGTAGAAGATAAACAATCAATACAAATAATCCATTTACATGTAAAGACAAAGATAACATATCACATAGCACAAAACAAGCACAATAAGGCACCCAAGAATGAAACACATGCAATGTGGGAAAATACGAGCAAAACTGGATAAAATATGGGACAACATAAATTGAAGTGAGGCTACTTCTTTGATTCTTAAGCTTTGTTACATAGCTTAGAGTGTGAAAGGTAGGCATCAAGCCACACACTTTGACCCTTAGACTAGTGTCGTAACTCCCTACCATGGGTTATTAGGTACTCCCCTCTAAAAAGCATTTAGGCCAAAAGTCTAATGACAAGACTAGACATACTTTTCATGAGTTCACATAAGGTTTTTCTCTTAACTTAGGAAGGGTTTTGTACATTATTTTACATTGACAAAAAGCTAAAAATTTAAAGATCACAACAATGTGCTTATCTACTCACACTAGACAAGTTACCTTAGTTGAAATTATATAAATAGCCCCAAAATGGAGAAAAATCAAAAAAATAATACACAACTCAGATTACCTCAAAATTCATGATCAAAAACCTTTATACTATACTTGATTTATCCACCAAGCTTCATGCCAAATAGAGTACATTTACCTACTAAACTAGTGCATAATGCCAACTTGTAATATTAAGGTGAGAAATTTTACCTGCTATAATGCCATTTGATGGAGACTGCTTAGGAACAATCGACCCACTCATTGAGTTTTGATAAAATTCATCATTCTCTCTCTTGTAAATTTTTTTTATAGAACCTTTGATTGCAACCACCCCACTAACCCATCCTCCAACTGGGTGTGACCAGACAACTTGATGGAATGAATGAAACCAAAGACGGGAGGCTTGAAAATATATTTTGGAAATTGGGTTGTTGTGCATGAGTTTTGCATTATAAACTACAATTAGTTTTTCTTTTCTTTCTTTCTTCCTTGTACATAAGTGATATAAACTATTTTAAGAAAATGTTAAGTCATGAAACTTCTAGTTGTCACGGGTTATTTTGAAGGGTATATCACCCTAGAAAATATTTGGTGCTCAAGGGAAACTTTGCCAAAATTTGTATAGATATTTTGCACAATATATATATATACATATATAAATTTCTTAAATTAGTATTTCATAGAGAATTTGCTATTTGGTTTAGTTCTTTGCTATGTTGTCAATAATAGTAGACTTTTTAGAATGGTAGCTTGAATCTTATTGCACAATTAATGGCATTATGTTCACATTGCTCATGACCCAATTTAGGGCTTGATAAGTTAGTATCAGAGCATGGTCTAGGGTTTAGGTATATAGGTCCTTAACTGCCAAAAAGGTGCAAACATACTGAAATTTATGTTAGGCATGCTCGAAAATGTAAAGCACAAATAAGGAAAATGTTTGAACCCTTCCAAGCAATGTTGTCTATCTCTATGGACATTGAGCGTAGGCATTAAGTGAAATTTTAATTGATATTTAATAAGTTGTTCTTTTGCTTATAGGATAAAAAAGGGCAAAAGAAAGAAGGGGAAAGGAAGAACGATGCCACCTAGGCCTAGCTTAGTGGCTCAATTAGGATGCCAAGATGTCGAGGTGTTTAACTAGGTTTCATGAGAGATATCCCCATCACCTCTCATGAGGGGCCTGGAGAGGGCAAGAAGCTAAGGCCATGGAAAGGATTGAGGTAGGAGTGTGCATGAAGAAGTCCAAAATGAATCTACTTAGGAGGAAGTAGCCTCTTCCACTTTTGAACCTCCTATGTGGGCTAGGAACCTTACAAGAGCTATAAATGATATGATGAATGAGCTAACTACCTAAAGGCTACAGAGGCAGCAATTATAACCTAATCAAGCACTTATGCCTCTATCACTATTAGTGGAACCATCACAAGTTAATCTCAAAAATTATTTACAAGAATTTCAAACACTTAAACCCTTGTGATATGCATGAGTGGGGCCTAAAGTGGCTCCCCAAGTATTTATGGAGCAAATTGAGTGATTACGGCATATGTCGGAATGTCTAGAAGAGGTAACAACTAGATTGGTTGGGTTTCAGCTTAATGGTTTAGTGGCTGATTGGTACTAGCCATAGGAGAATCAGAGACAAGCAAGAAAGCCCTCAAATACTTAGGATACTTTCCAAATAGCCTTCTTTCAAAAAATTTTATTAGATGGGGGAAAGATATGAGAAACTACAAGACTTCATAAAGCTTAAACAAGAAAGAATGATAGTGTCTGAGTATGCCATCAATTTTGTACACCTATCCCAATTTGCTAAAGATCTTATCCCTACTAAAAGAATGAGGGCCCAAAAATTTATGGATAAGTTAAATAATGTTTATTTTAAAGTCATACAAGTGATAGAAGGAGCCACGTATGCAATGTGTTTAGTTAGGCTATTGAATTAGATGTAAGATTGGCAGCAAGGGTGAAGGAGAGAGTAACCTATGGGGATCTAGGAAAAAAAAAGTTAAATATGATGAGCCTAATGGGGAATTGAAATGACACCATCTTTTGTTCCTAGCAGGATTCCTCTTAAGAGGCATGGTATGTTTCCTCTATTAGGGGCTACTAGACATAATGAACAATCAAGGGGATCTACAAATACAACACTTATGGTTTATCAACTAGTTGGAGGTTTTCGCCTCCCTATTTCTACCTTGATGTGAGTTGAAGCATCAAATCTATGTGGAACTTATGGTAAGATGCATACAAGGGTGTGCAAATGGGAAATGGGTGCATGTCTTGGCTATATGAGTGAAAAACTACCCAAATTTACCAATTCCACTAGGGAATGCCAGTGGCTTCTAAAAGTAATCCCCTACCTTCCACTCCATCTATTCGACCATCGGGACAAATGAGAATGGATTCTTATAATTAGGGCTGAGAAGTAGGCAAGGTACTACAGTGTGAGTTTTCACTTTAACTAGAAATGAAACCAAAGCATCAAATGCAATGGTTATAGGTAGCCTTCTAGTTCATTCTATTCAATCTTGTGTGTTGATTGACCAAGGTGCAACACATTCTTTTATATCCACTAGTTTGGTAGCAAAAATTGATCAAACTTGTGTGCCATAGGGTTTCCAATTATTGGTATCCATTCTTTTGGGAAAAACATTAGTTGCTTGTGAGGTCATCTTATCTTATAAAATTAACATACATTGGGCTAGTTTTACCCATTGACTTAATTATCCTAGACATGTGTAATTTTGATGTTATTTTAGGTAGGGATTGATTGTTAACATATCATGTGTGTGGATTGTCATAATAAATTGCTACACATTCACCCATTAGATAGGCAAGTATTAATGTTTTAGGGGACCAAAAAGGAATTTCCACCTGACTCGTTTGCACCTTATATGCAAGATATATGATTACAAAATGGTGGGAAACATTTATGGTAATGTAAGAGACACAACTAAACCTGAATTGAAGCTGGCATATATTCCCGTGGTTCATGATTTTCCAAGTGTTTTTCTAGAGGAACTATTGAGTATGCCACTTGAGCGAGAGATTGAATTCTGTATTAAAGCTAATATAGGCACCGAACCTACATCCTTGCTCCATACCATATGGTACAAATAGAATTAAAAGACTTAAAAATACAACCACAAGAGTTGGTAGATAAAGGTTTCATACAACTAAGCACTTCACCTTGGAAAGCTCTTATGTTACTTATGAGGAAGAAAGATGAAACCTTGAGGCTATGTATTGATTACAAACAATTGAACCATGTCATTGTGATGAATAAATACCCTTACCTTGGATAAATGTCTTATTTGACCAGTTCCAAGGTGCTCATTATTTTTTAAAAATTAATTTTCATTAGAGATACCACCAATCACAAATTTGACAGTAGGATGTTCCAAAAAATAGCCTTTCATACTCACTATAGTCATTATGAATTTCTTGTGAAGTCTTTTGGGCTAACCAATGCTTCTACAGCATACATGGATATGATGAATAGAATTTTTTGACCCTTTCTAGACCAGTTTGTGATAGTATTTATCGATGATATCCTGGTGCACTCCAAAAAATGAACAAGATCATGAGCAACATCTTAGAGTTATCTTGCAAATCCTTTTAGAACATCAGTTGTATGTAAAACTCACTAAATGTGAATTCTAGCTTTCTAATGTGACTTTTTTGGGTCATTTAGTCTCTAAAGAGGGTATTAATGTGGATCGCAAGAAGATTAAGGTAGTGCAAAATTGGCCTAGACCAACTACAATGATTGAGGTAAGAAGCTTTTTGGGGTTGGTTGGTTATTACTGTTGTTTTGTGAAAGATTTCTCCTGAATTTCTACACCACTAACTAGGGTGACTTAAAAGAACCATAGGTTTGAGTGATCAGAGCAATGTGAAGAAATTTTTGATATCTTAAACAACATCTCACTTCTACTCATATTCTAGTGCTACCCATTAATGGTGGAGCTTATGCAGTTTACTATGATGCCTCCAGAGCTGGACTAGGATATGTCCTTATGCAACATGGAAAGGTTATTGCTTATGCATTTCAACAACTTAAGAAGACATGAGATGAACTATCTTACCCATGATTTGGGAATGGCTATGGAAGTTTTTGCTTTAAAAATCTAGTGCCATTACCTATATTGTGAGACATATAAAATCTATATCGATCACAAAAATTTAAAGCATATCTTTGAGAAAAAGGATATGAATTTGAGTAAACGATGTTGGATGGAACTAGTAAAATATTATGGCTGCTCCATTCATTATCACCCTAGTAAGGCAAATATGCAAGTGATGCATTGAGCAAGAAGTCCTTTGGAAGTCTCGTGAATATAAGTCTTGAAAGATGACCTTTGGTATGGGAAGTACAACAAATAGGGGAGCAAGGAATTCAGTTAAAGGTAGTAGAGCCCAATATCCTTGTTGCTCAGGTACAAGTCCAATTTCCTTTAATTGACCCGATCATGCCCCAAGACCCAAGCTACCCCAAACTCAAGAAGAAATTGGAGAAAGAGCAAGATTCTACTTTAGTAATAACTGGGTAAGGAGTTTTGACTCATTAAGGTCAAGTATAGGTACAAGAAATGTGCTAAGGCAATAGCTTATGCATATCACTCACTCTTCTTCTTATACTATGCATTTGGGCAGTAAAAAAATGTATCATGATTTGAAAATTAGATATTGGTGGGAGGCATGAAGCAAGATGTAGCAAATTTTGTTACTCGTTGTCTCACATATCAACAGGTAAAAGCTAAACATCAATGGCCAGCTGTATTACATCAAAATCTGGACATATAGGAATGGAAATGGAAGCAAATTACTATAGATTTTCTTACTAGCCTTCTAAAAACCCTAAAAGGGTATGCTCAATTTGCATAGTCATCGACTGATTAACAAAGAGTACACACTTTCTTCCCATTAAAATAGCCTTTTCAGCCTCCTAATATGCTCAATTATATCTAGATAAGATTATATCACTTCATAGAATTCCTTTGTCAATTATATCTGATATGCACAGTTTATTGCTTGATTCTGTAGGTCATTTCAAGAAGCTTTGGGGTCACAACTTCATTTTAGCATCGCATTTCACTATCAAGTAGATAGTCTGTCAGAAAGAATAATACAAGTGCTAAAGGACATGTTTCATGCATGTGTTCTAGAGTTTGAAGGTAGTAGGAAGTGATACTTACCATTGATGGAATTTGCCCATAATAACAATTATCTACCTCAATACAGTTGGCTCCTTTTGAAGCTTTATACAAGAGGAAGGGTAAATCACCCACATGGTGGTTGAAGTGGGTAAAGCCAAGTTGTTAGGTCTAAACTTGGTGAATGATGCAATTAAGAAGGTGAAAATTTTCCAAAAGAAGTTAGTAGTTGCTCAAAGTCATCAAAAGTCTTATATAGATAAAAGAAAGTGAGACTTAGAATTCTAAGCAGGGGATCAAGTTTTTCTAAAAATTTCTTCCATGAAGGGAATAATAAGATATGGCAGAAAAAGGAAAACTAAGTCCCTATTTCATTGGTCCATTTCTGATTATAAAGAGGATTGGAGCTGCGGCTTATCAATTGGAGTTGCCTAGGTAGCTTGAAGGGGTATATCTAGTATTTCATGTTTTGAAGTTAAGGAAGTATGTATTGGATCCCTTTTATATCCTTCTTCAAGTATCAGTTGAGGTGAATAAATGCCTCATTATGCAGAAAGACTAGCCACTATTATGGATCAACAAACTCAAAGGCTCTGTTTTAAGAGATACCCCTTTATGAAAGCCTTACAGGAAAGCTAAGAGTTAACTTGGGAACAGAGGCACTTATGAAGGGCAGATACCCTTACCTTTGTAATTAATCACAATATACATTCTTCCTTATTAAAGTAACAATTAAAAGAAGTATCTTCATTTTGCATGATCTTTTTCCTTTGGCAATCCTAAAATTTGGGGATGAAATTTATTTAAGGGGGAGAATCTGTAGTGGTAGCCATAAAGATACAAACATATAACTTTAACTATACCTTTGAATTAGTTATAAACCCCTCTTTCTATTGTAGTTTATTCATGGCCTAAGGAATATACTTACCTTTGAGTCTTTCTTTTTATAATAGGAGTACTTTAAAGAATCTAAGGCCTAGACATGAGATGACCTAGTGGACTGTTGAAATGGGAGAAAAGGGAGCCAAGGTTGGGTTTTAAACTATTTCTCTTTTGACAGGCCAAAATGATGTAGTTTTGTTGAAGTGCTCTGCCCACGTGAGACTTAAACAAGCAGCACCCAATTCTTTCCCCAATTGTCCAACTTGCTAATGCCCTAGCTAGTAGATCATTGAGAGTCTTCAATAGCATTGCCTCTAATGGATTACAGCTTTCTTTCTTTTTTTCTTTGCTACCAAGATCACAGGGAGTCATAATTACCAAAAGAAAGCCAACAGCTAGACTAACCTTTGCCCCTTTGTTTCTGTTGCCTTTTAGTTCCCTGTCCTAGGTAGTGAGTAGTTGATTTTTTGGCTCCATGGAAACCCACTAGTTGAGTCATATTGGCAATTAAGTTTCCATTTTAATTTTTGGTTGCAGTTCTTTAAGAAAAAAAATTAGTAATTAGGAAGTATTACAACTTAATCTTAAGCTTAAATTGTAGAGCTATAAATATTTCGTTTGTGGATGGTCTGGGGTTGTAGTGGGCCATTCTCGCATATGAGACATTTAGGATATGTTTGGCTATTTTGTTGCAGTTTTTGGGATGGGAAATAGTTCAAGGGATGCAATAGTTAGGGCAGAAGATTTGGCATTTAATTAGCATCACTTGAGGTGAGTGGGTACTCATTTTTCATCTATGTTGTGCTGTGTTAAGAATAGGATAATTTGGGTGAAAGGTAGTAATGTATTAGGACCTATTAAGATATATATATATATATATATTGGTATGGTGGTTGTCAAAATAGGAATGTTGAGATTGGTATCGAGTAAAATGACGAAAAAAAAAGAGGAAGTTGTCCCGAGGTACTGTGAGTCCAATTAGGTAAGGTAAGAGAGAAACCACATGTTTTAATTCTCATTTCTACTATAGGTCTTTCAATTAAAACCAGTGAATAAGAAAGGTATTAGGGAATGGCCAATTGTAAGAGAGCCAGAGAAGAATAAGTACAAAAAGAATAATTAGAAAGAACATTTTCCCTAGACTTTAGGCTATGAGATTGGAGAATTTGAAGTTGTATAAGCAGTGACGTAAATACCCATCTATGTAGGGGATGATATGTACAAGAGTCCCCATTTACAAAACTGGGAAGAGGGTTTTAGGTTAATTGAACTTAAAGATTAAAATACAAGTAAGTGTTGATGAGATAGCCACTTATGCTCATATCCTTCAAGGAGAGCTAAAGAAAGATAAAAAATTGAATAAAAAGAAAAATAAATTGTGTGGACATTTGGCATTTAATGACTATACTTCACTTTTTTTTCTTGTGTGCAACATGTATGTATATGTATAATTGAATAAAATGTGGCTTTCTTATGGATTGTTCAAGTAGCATACCAATGAATGAAATTGAAAAATATTATTATAGTTATTAACATGTTGGAGTGATATCGATGAAAATAATATGTTAGAGGGATAAAGAGTTATAGGAAATGACAAGAAGTGGACCACGTAATCATGGTAAGATGCTTGAAGAATCCTTAAATGACAGCTACATATCTCATTGTGTTTGTAGATGTTTGTGTAGTAACTAAATGAAATTGTTACATACATTCTAAAACAAATGAGTGTATGAAATGTTATAAAGAAATTTTTGCATGATTCCTTATAGAAAGTTAATGTGCATGAAACAATATGACTACCGTATTTCTGCTATAAGAGTAGGTTGCATACCTAGAGTTAGAAATAAGGAAATGGGTAACTACTTTTTGAATGGGTATGATATAAATAAATTTGTGCCATGGGAAAACTCTATGTTGGAAATGTAAATGAGCTTTATAGACTTGATAAATTCCTGGCTATATCATTCATTCAAAGATATGTTTTATGTAAATATGAGGCAAGATACTGATACCTATGATATTACAAATTCTTGGGTGGAATTCTATGATGACTAGTGCTGTCTAATGTGTGAAATTTTACCTATTGTAATGTTGTTTGATGGGGACAGTTTACAAACAACCTACCCACTTATTGAGTTTTGATAAAACTCATCATTCTCTCTCTTGTAATTTTTTTTTTACAGAATGTCAAATTGCAACCACCCCACCAACCCATCCTCCAATTGGGTGCTGCTAGGCAGCTTGATGGAATAAAGGAAGCCAAAAACTAAAGGCTTGGAAATATATTTTGGCAGTTGGACTATCGTGCATGAGTTTCGCATTGTAAATTGCAGTCAATTTTTCTTGTCTTTTAGTCTTCCTTGTTTGTAAGTGATGTAAACTACTTTGGAAAATGTTGAGTCATGAAATTTTAGGCTGTCACAAGTTATTTTGAGGGGTATATCACTTGAAAAATGTCTGATGTTTAGGGAAAACTTTGTCGGAATTTGTATTGATATTTTGCACAATATATATAAGTTTTTTAAATCTGTATTTCATAGAGAATCTACTGTTTGGTTCAATTCTTGTCTATGTCGGTCAATAATAGCAGAGTTTTTAGAATGGTAGCTCAAGTCTCATTGTACAGTTAGTGGCAACATGTTCACACTGATCATGACCTAATTTGGAGCTTGATAATCAAGTAGTACTTGTAACAATAGTTTTTTGAAATCATTTTTACAATTTTAAAATAGAATAAATTAAATAATAATGCTAGTATATTAAATCTAATATAAAATAATAAATATAAAAATTATATAATATTTTTGTCCATGCATCGCATGGGAGCTAAACTAGTTACTAGATAAACATATTAGGTGATTGGTAAATTAGTTTACAAAAATTTAGTGAGAGGCTAATTCATGTTATTTTAATTTTGAATAATGCTTGTAAATTGAAGTGAGATAATGGGATTGACTATTCTTAGGTAAATTATAGAGATGTCAAAATGGATTGGGTTTAAAGGGTTCGCTTATGATTGTTGTAATTTTGCTTAAGATTGGCCTAAGATTGATATGGGAAACAAGAACAGTGACCTAACTTGATAATAAACTAGCACAAAATAACCTAACTCGACAAATGCCCAAAATTGGTAAATGTTGGCATATCAAACTAATGAGTGAGCCCATTAACTTGATTCTGTCAAGCAATAGATTAGCTTGTTAGGTTAGCCTGTAAGGCTAGTAATATATGATAAATAATACATGATTAATAAATTAGTATGTATATATATCTTAATTAATATATATTAAAATAATATTAAATGATATATATTCATATATATACATTTATATATAATGTTACATAGCTTTAAGTGTTAGAATTAATGAGTTTATATATTTAATGTTTTCAATACATATATATTGCACAAATTTATTAAAATAAATAACTACATTCAATTTTAATAAAATTAAAATTAAAGGAAAATTGTTATTATAAAACTTAAAACTAGAAGAAGATGATATTTGATTTCATTAAATTAATGATGTGAAATTAATATTCAAAATGTAAAGAAGAAGAAGAAGAAGATACTTGATTTCATTTGATTAATAATGTGAAATTAATATTTAAAATATAACGAATTTTTTACCTCACCTCATAAATATCAACCTGGCCTAGAACTAGAAGAAGAAGAAGATGATGATGATGATGATGATGATATTTGATTTCATTTAATTAATAATATGAAATTAATATTTTAAACATAATGAGTTGTTTACCTCACCTAGTAAATGTCAACCTAGAATTAGAACTTAATGATGTGGAATTAATATTTAAAATAATGGGTTCTTTACCCTATCTAGTAATGTTAACTTAGGACTGAAACTGATATTGTAACAACCCGATCTAATGAAAAAGTTGTCTGACCTAAGATTAATCTAACATACAGTGATATTTGATTTCATTTAATTAATGATATGAAATTAATATTTAAAATGTAACGGGTTGTTTGCCCTATCTAGTAAATGTCAACCTCGAATTAGGACTGATATTATAGTAACCTGACCTAATGAAAAAATTTCCTGACCTAGGATTAGTCCAACATACAATGATATTTGATTTCATTCAATTAATGGTGTGAAATTAATATTTAAAACATAATGAATTATTTACCTTGTCTAGTAAATGTCAACCTCGAATTGAAACTGGTGTTGTAATAACCTGACTTAATAAAAAGTAGTTTGACTTAGGGCTAGTCTGATATGTAGATTTTAGCTATTGGGCTAGCTCTATTGGGTTGAATTAGCTCATTTTGACAAATTTAATAACTTAGATTCAAAAGCATTGTTTTGAAAATCGCATCGAATTGAACAGTCCAATTGGTTTGATCGTTAACCATTGTGTTTTTTAGTTCAAGTTTTTCAAAAAAACCATTTTAGTGATCAAACCAGTAAGAATAGGGAAAAATTGGGAAATTGGTTAGATTTTTTTTAAATTTTTTTTTTTTTTTAGGTTGAGTTGGTTTAATAAAATTATATGTAATCAAAAACTAATATAAGAAGAAATTTAATATTTAATTTACTAAAAACTTACTAATTTGTTTAATTTGGCTTATTTTTGTATTTTTTATATAAAATATGAGTTGATATTTACAATGTAAGTTAGCTATTATTTAGTTTTTTTAATAAATTTATATAAATCTATATTTATGACATCATCCCCATTCGATCATTAATTTAATTGATTAGATCAATTGAACCATGGTCTGATAACTTTTCTGATTTATTGTATAGCCCGATTTTTAAAACATTGTTTAAGAGAATTGTTAAGCATGTTTTAAGGTGAATAGATAAATTTACTTTAATTTACAACCCTTGTATGTATATTTCATGTTTTATGATGCTTAAGCATATTTTTGTTTTTTTTATTATGTTTAGAAAATACTTTCATGTAAATTACAGTCTAGCAATTAAATTTTCAATTAATTTTTTTTAGTAAATTATAGTCTAGCAATTAAATTTTGAAGTAATTTTTTTTTTCATAAATTTTAGTTGAATGAAGAGGGATTTGAATTTAAAATATTATATATAATCGTGATAATTAGTTTTGCAATTGTTATATATGTGTATGTATAAATTACTTCCTGAAATACTTATGACTATTTTTTTTTTTATTAATACGTTTAGAAAGTCAGTTTATGTAAATCAAGGTTGCTATAATTATGTTATTGCCTTGTATCATGTTTAGAATGTGATTTTTTTTATATATATATATATAAAGTAAAGTATTATAAGTATTTATAAGTGTTAATTTTATAATATTTTGAATAAGAATTCTCTGGGTTTCGCCAAATTCTAGACTTTTTTTTTAAAAAAGAAAAAAAATTCTGCCATTATAACACGGAAGGCTGGACCGGAGAAGTCCAGACAGTGGACAACTAGTGATAGAAGAAATATATTTAAGAATAGTGTACTTTCTTGATTCTAAATTTTATATTTTGTTAGTATTTTTAGTGGTGGAGTGATATTTAATATTCTCTTAGAATTTTTTTTTTTTTTTTAGTATTTTGAATTCAAATTTAAGATATCATATTGCTGTATATGTTAGAAATCTAGCACATTTATATTAACTAGTCTTGTTTTGCTTCAACCGCGGACACAAATTGCATGCAGTTGCAATATTATTATTATTGTAAAAAATAATAGATTCTTATATAATATAAAATCAAGAAAATAATTATAAAAAATTATCAGATGATGTTATATGAATATGATGTTAGAATAAAAATTCTACATATATGGGGCCACACATATAAATATTAAAATGTATGGCCATTATTTAATAAGCCTAAATTAAGT
>JANHAO010004816.1:0-23580 GCA_026873985.1 Saraca asoca | reverse complement strand
TAATCCAAGTAATTATGATAGGAAAGAATTTACATTAGTTGTAGAAAGATCATAATTATGGTGAATCCTAATCCTAGGCTTTTTGTATTTGATATTTTCTTTGATTATTTCTTTATTTACTTTCTTTCTTTAACTAATTTCTTCTTCTATTTTCTGTTCTTCTTTCTTTCTTTTGTTTCTTTTTATTTATTTCTTTTATTTCCTCACTATTGATTTGGATAGATGAGTCATAAAAATTCTAGTAATTGATATAACTTCCCTATGGGATCGATTCATATTTTCCAGTACTAGCTATAGCTACACCTACACTTGCAAATTTTAAACATCACTGGCCAACGGTTCTTCCTGGAACAAACCCAGCGCAGCTCAAAAGGGTACTGAGAGTCCCAACAGCCATGCTGTATTCTATGGAAGGAGTTGAGGAAGATAGTCCAAGATTAGCACAAGACTCCCCAGGAGCCCGCCAGACAGATCCTGCAGCGAAGCCACGTGCAACAGGCTATCCATGCCTCCAAACACTCTGCAACAGGCTATCCATGCCTCAACAAGCTTCACCGGAAGCCAAGACACCAAAAACGTAGGGGACTCTTCATCCTCTTCCATTAAACTTCTCTAAGGCGAAAGAAGAAGTCCCTTAAGGTATAAAAAGACCAGCTCAGTCCATTGAAGAATCCAGAAGACATCTGGCTAATCTTCATCTAACGGCCCAAAAATGAACGGCAATGCCACGCCAACGGTCTAAATCGCTAACAAAAGAAAGCATGGCCTAAGGCAGAAATGAAAAGATAGACAAGAAGTCTGAAATGACAATCTGGTCAAGCAAGGACTCTGACTGGAGATATGAATAAAGTCACGAAAAAATTGTAACTCCTGATCTGCAAAGCAAACCTAGAGTTAGGGGGCTTATGTTATAGGAAAAAAATGACCTTAAGAGAATGAGACAAACTTAAGCTCGGTAGAGACTAAGTGACCCAGCCTGCTGAGGACGCCCCGTGACAACCACCTTACTTACTGCCTGAAAATGACACAACAAGGTCATTATAAGATCGTCTCGCTAAGTAGCTGACCACCCTATCTGAGCTCGCTATTCCGCTATAGCAACACCAAGCTCACTACAGCGACCTGCCACAACGCCCTCGAGCTAAGGAATCCAGCTCTCGAGGGCGGACATCTCACTCAATAAACGAGATCACGAAACAGACACATTCAAATGCTAATCTACAACCGACAAGAAGGGCCCACCCCGTAGAAAGAAGCCTGCAGCAGCCGCATTGCAGGAGTTTATTTGTCTTTCGCATTTATTTCTTGATGTAACACAACTGTAGCTTATATTTATTTCATGTAACTATTCATTCCTCTATAAATAGGAATGCATTATTAGAAGAGGGGGAGGAAGCCGGAAACTTATATGCCAAAACTCTGTAAAAATCTCTTTCAATATATTAATAAAAGCTCCGTCGTGAACGTAGGGTCCGGTACTATCCGAATTTAGCCGAATCACGTTAAACATTGCGTGCACGCCACCCTCTTTCTTCCTCTTCGCCACTTTCATCATCTTCTAGTCTGCACATCCTTCAAGTCAGAAAACAGCTTGGGGCATACGAGCTACACACACCCGTTAGTCAAAGTTTGGATTTTTCGTACGAACCAAATTTTGCCGTCAATAGATATAAATTGTATATTTATGTAAATATGAATAATAATGTGTGCAAACAGTGCTGATTGATTTTGAATTTGGTAGAGTTGAAGGTTGAAGAAAGTTTACCTGGTGACCAAAGCAAATACCAAGAACTTTCTTCTCCATGGCATCAAGGGTTTGTAAGAGGAAGCAGAGTTTAAGAATCCAGTAGTCATTTCCATAAGCATCATGAGCACTACCACCGACCACAAAGCCATCATATTTATGGAGTTCAGTCAATTCAGGGAACTCTCCCTCGTAGACTCTGAACAAATCCCACCTCTCACCTTCTTCCCCAAAAGCTTCAATATAGACATTTAAGTATCCACCATAGACTCTCTTCACATACTCAGAATCCTTTGCTGCTTGAAGTAAAGCGTATCTCCTCTGTTCTGCAACCTTCATCTTCAAGTTAGATGAGCCAAAGCTAAAAGGCAAGAATTTATAGGAGAAAAGCTGAATTAGCAGCAGCAGGTGTGATGCAAGTGAGTGGGAGTTTGGAATGCAATTAGGAAGAAAGAAGTCAAATTGGAGCATCGTGATTTGGAGAGAAAACGAGCCTTTTATAGATGGGATTTAAGGAAACAGGCATGGACCCAATATTTTGGAAGTTTCCTCGTGGTGGGTTTCTTAACTCTCTGAACCATCCTCTCTCCCTCTCCTTTTTCATTTATTTATTTTTTATTTCCCCACTGCTGACTCATGTTGAGAAATTTCTCCAGTGAAGAGTCAGAGAGATTTAGACACGGTTTTGTGCAGCGTGTACAGTTTAAATAATAATTCTCAAGCGCCATCTATATTAAAATAACACAAAATGAATAAATTCCTTAGCGGGATTTTATTTGATGATTATAACTTTATCATTATTAAGAATTAAGATAAAACAAACGAATTTTATAGATGGGAAGTGTACGAAAGTAAATAACAGAGGAAATTAAATTAATGAGATATGATAGCCAATCCTCTCGGTCTTTAAACACTAAGATTACCTTCGCTCTCTCTTTTTTTTAGATGCAGAGCAAAAGTGATAGAAGAAGAAATGCAGACAAAAAGAAATGTGGAATGAAAGGAGCTTGAAAAGGTAGAAAATGTTATCTCTCAGAGTTACTATACGACAATTCTCCTGGCTAGAAGAGGTGGCGCTAATGACTTGCATAGAGAACAATTGGCAATGATAATCAAAGATAGTCGGAAGATTATCTGATCCTTAAGTTAGTATATTTTAGATAAAATAACTTATAATATATGTTTTAGGATTTTGAATACATACCTAATACTCTTATATAGCTATGCACACAAGGATAAAATGGTTAGAAGATCTAGATAAATTTGCATAATTTGTGACTGTTCGAAATAGTAATATGACATGAGGTATAATACTATTTGTGCATCTGATGATGATAATGGCCCAATGGTGGGGGTAATATTGTATTGATGTTGGAGTGTATCGGGTTATTACTACAGATGGGGGCATGGTGAGACTGTCGCCCAAACTGTGCATGGAACATGGGTGATAGCGAGAGGTGATGGTTATTAATCATGTCAAGGGTGCTTATGGTGTTGTATGGTAGGATTAGTGGAGATGGTTGAAAGCTTAGGGCAGTAAGAAGGTTAATGGAGTTTTAGGCAATATTGCTTGCCCTCCTTTGCTTTCTGAGCTTCGTGAGGGGTCATGTCATTTGTTCTTCCTTACTGAGGCGAAATGATAGTTACTTTGTGGCTTTTGTGTGACTGATGGCTACATGCAATAAATGCCCTGTGTTTTCCCAAGTAAGTCATCATTATAGTCTTTTCAGCATCTCTTAATCTGAGTCATTAGTTCACAATGGCTTATGTTAGGCTAATCTTGATCATTAGATAGTAAGAGGTATATAAACTTAGCTTTCATCTTTTCTTCTCCCTCACTTCCTTTATTCAAATTTTTCAATTGCATTTGAGAGCGAAACAAAGCCTGAGTCAAAACCTACTTTGCAACTACTTGTCATTTATGATTCTTTATTTTTTAGGTTTGCTAGTTTTTCGATGCTTGTTTGCTTTCTTTTGGCTCTGGCTGCAACTGTAGTAAGTTGGTCATCTTTTTCTTAAATTTTTGGATCCTTGGATTGCTCATAGTGTTTGTTTGAGCTATTTATGCTCCTAGTGATGTTGCTCCGCTGTAGTTTTTGTGATTGCTCCCTAGTCCTTAAGCTTTGACATTGTTTTTCAAGTATGTTTGTTTTCATGCTTTTGTGATTGATTTTGTTTGTTTGGGTGAAGTAGTCATGGAATCTCCTAAGAGTGGTCAAAAAGGTTCTCTTAGTGGTAAGGCCATTTCAGCAATGCCTGTATTTGCTCAAAAGCCAAGTGGTGAGAAGAGGACTTTAATTTTAGATAAGTCTAATTTGACGACCTCTCAAAGTCTCACTAAGATTAATCAAGTAGATTTGGATAGTCGGCTTCCCATAGTGATAAGGAGGTTGAAACATCCTCTTCCTCTCCATCAAGCTTTCGAGCGTTCTATGTTCCTTTAGGCAACAATGATAGGACGACTAGGTGGGAAGAAGGTGAGGGAAACCATCATAGCAAGCATGCCCAGCATGTTCGTTCACCTATGATTCCTCAAGTACTTCATCTTGAGACGAGAATAGGGTTAAGCTGGTGGCAATTATCAAAGATAATTCTTTCCAGCTGGGTTTTGTGGATGGTGCCATAAGAAAGCAAGGTCGAATCATCATTATGATGTACTAGTTTGATTTGTCAAGATTTGAAAAGGCAGTTTATGAAGGGACTCAATATAAAAGGGTGATCAAGTTTTTTTACTCTCTACTTAGTGAGTGGCTCCACAACTATAATACTTCTTCTTTTTTTCATGAATTTTATTGTGTATGTTTTAAAGATGCAAGTGATCCTCCCATTTACTTGATTCAAGAGAAAGTTAATGATGGTGATGGGCATTGCCTTCTTTCAGCTTACCTACAGTGACAGGGTTATAACAAAGGTGACCCAGGTGGTTTTTCTCCTGATAAGAATGCATTCAAATCTAAAAGCTTTTTATTTCTTCTTTGGTTAGAGCGTTCACAATGAGATGGTATATTTTTAGGCATTTTCTTTGTGAGGTGTTAATAGTGGTCTTAAAATAATGACTACAGTGCCTTCTAATGCCAAAATGAATAAGGACAAATTTTTCAAGGTGAAGACAATGTGAGATCTTCCACATCTCCTTTGCTCTTTGAATCCTAAGGGGTGCCTCTATTTTCTAGTAAGGTGGTGAAAATCAATCCAAAGTCCCCGTATTTATGGATGTTGGCAAGTATGCTGATGGGGAGACCCAAGATATGATTCTTGCAATTTTGACATTGCTTTATGTGAATAGTTATGACTTTTTGGGCGATGCTCTTTTAGGTTTTTTGCTTCTTGCATTGGCTTTCTTTTTTCTTCATTTTGCAATCCTAACAAGTTTTGTTTTGTCTAATTGTTTATAAATATGGTGATGAACATACTCATTCCCTATCCTCACCACTCTTTTGGTTAGATAAACATATCATTTTATCCCTACACAACTTTTCTAGGGGAGGTTATCACTCTGTCAATAAGGGCAATCATCATTCAAGTAGTGGTTAGCACCACTCTTGCAACTTCATTGGCTATGAAGACTACCATTGATCCAGTCATCGAGGTATAGTAGCAATGGCAAAAGTGATCACCATCGCATTAATGAAGGTGATCGCTATAAGACTCATGATTTGAATTAGGATTCTCACAACTCCTATAGTTCGAGCAATGATAGACCGGACGAAAGACGGGTGGATAATCAAAACAAGAATATGCAACAAGAATTTAGGGATAATGGCTTTCGGAGGTCTTCTTAGATTTAAAATCATTCTAATGATCAACAGTAAAGTCTCTCGTTACAACATCACCATGTGGAGTCCTAGGAAGGAGGCAATGACCTGATGAGCTTTTTTCCCTTACGTTGTCAACTATACATAGGCGATCTTGTGGGTAAAGCTTTGAATAGGGCATACGGGACATTGGATGAAGTAAGATGCATGTCAGGTTCACTATGAAGGATCCAGTGGCATTAAGGTGACTTCGAGAGGAAAGGAGTAAGCTAGAGTGTACATTGATGAGAAAAATAAGCTTCTAAAAAAGGAAAAAAATGGGGTTAAGGACTTAAGGAAGACTATTGTCGAAAGGGATGCAGTAATGAAGGAGCAAGATCAAATTGTCTTTAACCTTTCAAATATAAAAGAGTTCAATGAGTTAAAAGAGAAAGGGAATATCTTGGATGCCCAAATCACCTTGACTATTAAGGCAGTGATGAAAGCAAACAGCGAGAGAATCCAAGTGCAAGGTAGGACATCTACGCTTGAGCAATAACTGGATGTTAGTGATCACAAAAAATGAGGGCAACAACTAGAAAGCCGAATATGAGACGTTAAAGGCTAACGAATTAAGGAACTATCATGGCTCAGGGAATATTGTTATTTACCAAATCAAGTGTGATAATCCTAACATCATTCTTGATCTCTCAAAGATTAATCATTATGATGATTATTTGGATGTGCTAAAGCTAGATGCGCTTGAACACGTGTACAAAAATCTAGAAAAGCCTCGCTTTTGTTAGGGACACCTTCTACCGAAGATGAAGATGAGGAAGATCTGGGTAATGGCAATGATGGTGATAGAAGTGTCAGTAAAGGGGCCAATCTTAGTGATCATGGTCTAGGTGGAAGTGATGACGGTGGTGGCATTCATCGTGTTTAGAATGGCAACAATGGTGGCAATGTGGAGAATACTGACAATGGCGAGGGGGATGGTGATGTAGGGCAGGATCATGAAGTGATCAATGTTAAGAAAGTTAATGAGTTAAGCAATGTTTCAAAAACTGCAATGTTAAAGGTTCCAGCCATGATGGTAACTTAGATATCAACATCATGAACTTGTTTAATCCTCATGTTGATACACACTCCCTCGTTTGCCAAGCTGATCATAAAGGTTCCTGAAATGTAAGAGAGTATCTATGTAGTAGTTTTTTTAGGTGTTTTGGAGTTTAGGCTAAGCCCTAAATATTTTGTCTATTTTGCTATACTTATTTGTGAGCCTTTTACTCCCTGGATGGTTTATTTAACCATTTGTGTGCTCATGTTACTTCCATGCTTTATTGATTTTCACTATAGACTTAGATTTGCAAAAGGTTCCAAAAGTCTTTGCATATTACTTACTTGTATTAACGAAAGGCTCTAAATGCAAGGCATGAGTTAACTAAGCTGAAAAGCTTAACACCATTAGCACAAGGCTAACCTATAGGTTTGACTATTGGGCTAAAAAGCTTAGCACTATAAGCTTAGGATGACCATGTGGAATTGCTCTACCAAGCTGAAAAGTGAGGCACCATAGGTGATGTGATCTCTCTTGGAGATGCCCATGGATCTATTAATAATTCAACAACTAAAATTGAAAGAAAAAGAAGGATATTCATACCACACTCTAGAAAGATAAAAAAAGAGTGATAAGTGATGAAGACTGACACCACAAAGAGGAAATTTTTTGATAAATCTTGAAATTCTAGTAAGAACCCTAGGAGAGCACTTTGCTCAAAAAAGAAGATTCTTCAATTCTCAAATTCACTAATTTGAATAGTTAAGGGAAACATACCTCTTTTCATAGCAATTAGACTCCAAAATAAGCTGGGTTCAAGTCCTAACAAGCCCAACTAAACACCTAAATAAATATGCAAGCAAACAAGCTAAAAAGACCAAAAAAAAAAAAAGGCCAAACAACTCAACCAACGAGGCTAGCTGAAAATTAGCCAGCCAAATAGCCCACCAAACATCAAAATTCTAAGTCTTAAACACCAATAAAATAAAGGAAATAATAGGATAGCATAGCCCTAAACAAATCCAAAAAGGTCTCAAAGATGGCCCATGCAATAACACAAAATAATAGTCCAAACATTGTGACAAGGCCAAATCCCGATAGAAACTCTAGGTCAAATTGATATTAAATTTTGAGACTCCAAATGGTAGAATTGGGCTCTAGCCTCAACATAAAATTTGTAAATCTTTCTCTTAGCTTTCCAACCATATAAAGATCAGCCCAATCCAATAACTAGAGCTCAAGTTATAGTCAAAACCTAAAATAATGTCAAAACTTGAACATTAATCAATTAATTCAATTAAGCTCAAATTATAAACATATCACAAAATAAGGCCAATTCATTAAAATAAACTCAATGTACATTCAAAAAGGCAGAGAATGAGAGGAAATAAAAGTAGTAATATTTGTTACTCATTAATCCCTTAAGTAGTCTCTTGGTAGATGTAAACCCTCTTAGTAAGTCTTAGTTTGGTCTCTCATTTTCACATCAATAGGTGTAATGTTAACCTATGGAATTAACTTCTAAGGTTGGAAAGCTTAGCACCACAGACATAAGGTGATCCCATGGAATTATGCAATTTTTGTTGAAATTGTGATTAGTAAAAGAAAGTAGGGGAAATATTTTTAGCAAAGACTTGTATAAAAGTAAATGAGATAAAATTAGTGAATTTGAGCTTTCATTTCATATTTGAATGGTGCATATTAGCGAGCCCATTGCACTCGATTGAATTTTAAAGACAAATACCGAAATAAGATCATAACTGCTTATAGAGCGATAAAATAGTGTTGTAGGAGTGTTGCATTCTAAGTATGGGGTATGCCATTCTCTTCAACTATTTGGAAACGATAAGCTTCATTATTCAATGTCTCTTTGACATGGAAAGGTCCTTCCTAGTTAGGTCCTAGCTTTCCTTCTTCACTTTACTTCCTCAACTCGTCTACTTTTCTTAACATTAAAGCCTTTAGTTTAAATTGTCTTTTTGACTCTTCACCCCGTGAAAGTGAGACATTTTTTGCCTTATACACCTAAGCTCTAATGTGAGCAATCTCCTAGTCATATTCCATCATATCAAGCTTTGTTCTCATTCTTTCATCATTCTAAGCAATGTCATATTTTAAAAGACGAGAAGTAGGTTTTGCGATATTGACGGGAATGAGAGCTTCATGACTATAAGTCGACATAAATGGAGTATATCTTGAGGCAATCCATGGAGTTGTTTTGTATGCCCATAAGACACTGTGAAATTATTTATTCTATCTACTTTTGAAGTTTTCTAGCCATTTCTTGAATCCCTTAAGGATGATTTGATAGGCCAGCTTAACTTGGTTGTTCATTTGTGGATGTTCCACACAGGCTAATTAGGTGATTTTGAGGTTTAAGCAGAACTTAACAAAGGCAATACTTATAAATTAGGTAGCATTGTTAGAAAAATTAAGGTGCTTAGAATGTCAAACCTAAACATGAACTTGGTAAGGGAGACGATCTTTCCATTGAGACTTTATGCCTTTTTTAAGTTTCTAGGGCTCTGGATGTCAAGTATGACCTTACATTTAGCAAAGTTTGCCTCTATTCCTTTCTATATGACCATGAAGCCTAAAAACTTTCTTGTAGACACTTCGAAAGCACACTTATTAGGGTTAATGCATATTTGTTTCTTTTTAGATTTATGAATGTTTCCAGGAAATCCGCTAGATAGGTGTTACGCCTAGTCGACTTTACAAGCATGTCATCAATGTTGACTTCTAGGTTCCTTCTAATTTGGTGGGTGAAAACATTGTTCATCATCCTTTGGTACATTGCCTCGGCATTTTTTAGTTTAAAAGGCATAACCTTGTAACAATACATGCCTTTATTTATGATGAATGCCATTTTTTACTCATCCTTTTCATCCATCATTATCTGATTGTATCCTTGAAAGGCATCAAAGAAGTTAAGCAATCTGTATCTAGATGCCTGGTCAACAAGCTAATCAATTAAAGGTAGCAAAAAAAAGGCTCTTAGAAAATGCTTTGTTTAAGTCCATAAAATCCACACATATGTACCATGATCTATTCGCCTTCTTTACAAGGACCATATTGGATAAGCAAGTTGTATGTTAGACTTTTCTAATAAAGCTGGCCACCAAAAGCTTGTGGACTTTGCCTTCAATTCCTTTTTGTCTTTCTGCACTAAAATTGCACTTTTTCTATTGAATCAACTTTGCTTTTAGATCTATAGCTAATTTATGAGTGACACCTTGGTAGGCTATTCGTAGCATATCTATTGTGCTCCATCCAAAAACTTTGATAATTTTCTTCATTAGCTTGGTGAAGACTTCTTTTAAACTCAGGGGTAGCTTTGTGCCAAAACAAATTATCCTCCTATCATCCACTCTAAAAATTTGACTTTCTTCCAGCTCCTCTTTGAGTTTTGGGTTGGGCTTTTGCCATCTATCGCCCCTGGCATCCATCACTTCAACTATTAGAGCTTTTTTGCATTTTAGGATTTTAGTGGGGGCTAATGGCGGTGACTTTCTACTTTCGTTGGAATGTAATCCCTTCTTTAAGCTGTTGCAGTAACACCATCAGGCAACCTTCTGGTTTGCCCAGACTTGCCTAACTCTGTTGTTCATTAAAAATTTCATCAATAAGTGTGGTGTGGAGACGATGACCTTTGCTTTGTTCAAGGTGATCCTTCCTATAATGGTATTTTAGGCTGAGCTAAAACTTTTCACAACAAGGAATTCAACGTCTATGCCTTTTCATAATTCCTCATCATTAATGGTTACTCGTAGTGCTAAGCCTCCTTTCACATTCATTGGTTATCCTAAAAAACCAAGGATGGAGTCATTATATGAGGTTAATTAATAATGGGGGATTGCTAATGTCTTGATTGTGTGCTCATAAAGAATATCCACCAAGCTTTCTTGGTTAACCAAAATCCTTTTCAATGTTCAATTGGATTGTTATGGTTATGACCTTGGGGTCATTATAGTCTCTAATGATATCGCCATAGTCTTCATTTGAAAAGGAGATGATTGGGATGATTCTCCATTCCTCACTCTTTTATTGCCATGCACATTTATGACCATAAGATCATTTTTTTCCTTGCATTGGAAGACAATCCTTTGATTGCAAATCTTCTAGCTACTACTTCTATCACACTAACTGGTAAGGCTCATTTTCCTTGATTAGGTGGTGGCCTTCTTTTTGGTGTCTCATTTCATCTTTGATCTTTGCTATTCCTTCTATCATTCTACCCTGTATCTTGTTACCCTCCCAACTTTCCTACAACAAGGTCTCTCTCACCCTTATATAGCTCTAAGTCCAGCTGCCCATCGCTTGGTGAGGTCTTCTATTTTTCCTTTAGCATGACATATTCCTCTGTGTCATGACTGCAATATCTATGGAATCTGTAGTACTTATCTTGTATGTTTGGCCAAAATGCTTTCATCTTTTTGGCCATTGCACTAATCAGGGAACACTGATGTCTTCGATTATTAGAGCCTTCAAAGATAAAATATTGTGATAATGCATTTCTAGTAGTGACCATTTTTAGGGATGAATTCATCTTTCTTCCCTTTTTAGTTTAAGTTGAGGAAAGAGTTGCCTGGGTTAGCCTTGTTTTCTTGGCTTGCTTGACTTTTTCTGCATTGGTGAAATTTGCCAACTATTGCAAGAGATCGACCATTGTGGTCACCGGACGTCTTACCAGTGATTATGAAAAGTCACAATGTTGGAGGCTAGTAACTATCATATAAATGGTGACTCTATCAATTTAATTATTTCTAGGGCAATGCAGTTGAAATGGGCAAGAAAATCTTTCAGGCTTTCTTTTTCACCCTGTGAGAAGTTTAAAAGGAAGGCAGAGGTTTTCTTGTGGATTTTCCTTATGGCAAAATCGATCAAAAAGGCATCAACCAACTGTCGAAATCATGGAATTGATTTGGAAGCGAGAGAGATGAACCATCTTAAGGCTTTCTTTTTTAAGGTGGTTAAGAAAGCTCGACATATTATAGCTTTTAGGGTGTCGAACAATAATATTGCTACCTTAAAGGACTCGAAATGATCCTAAGGATCCGTTGTTCAATGTGAAAAAGGGTTTTAAAGTTAGGTAGTAAAGAGGTTATCATAATGTTTAGGGTAAAAGGGTGGCTTTCCTAGCTTGGTGATGGTGATCTAGGTGGTGACTGTTAGTAAAAACTGCAGTATGGTATATATTGATGCTCTTGATGATGGAACTACTGGTGGCTGGTTCCGCCATTGGCTCCTCCAAGATTTCCTCTAAGGTTGAAAGGGGTCATATTGCTCATCTTGCCAACTTATTGCCTATGTTGTTGTTGACACTATGTTGTTGCCAATGTTTATTTTCAGCTCTCTTTTCCTTATCATTGACTTGCTACCTCAAGTAAAACACCTTTTTGCCTCAACTATCGAATTTTGGCAATAAAGGCTTGTTATTGGAGCTCAACATCTAAGTTTCTATCGACCCCTTCATTATCATTGTGGGCTTGATGTTTGCAGTTTTCATGGTCATAGTAGTTGTGCCTGGTTTTTGATGGGTACTTGTTCAATTGGTTTGGTCATGGTGGGGATGGATGTGGTGGTTGCCATCATTGTAGATAAATCTAACAATTAAGTTACTTATTCTTGGTGCTTTTGAGGTGGCTTTTTGGTAGGGGAAAGCATTGATGATTTTTTGGGTTCAAACTCTTCAATCAAAGATGAAAAGAAAAGCTACAAATAGCATTAATGATAAGTTTCCTACTTATAAAGGGTGGTGTTGGTGACTTGCACAAGGTACAAACATCAATGATGGTAGCTAGAGGTCATTGTAAGACTCTTTGGCACTTAAGTTAGTATGGTGTAGACAAAAAATCTTATAATGTGTGTCTTAAGGTTTTAAAAGCATACATGGTGGTCTTACATAATCATGCAAGCAAGGGTAGAATGGTTAGAAGATTCTAATAAGGTTGCATAACTAATGACTGTACAGAACGGTGATATAGTAAGAGTTATAGTTCTATTTGTGCGTTTGTTGATAGTAATGTCTTAAAGGTAGGGGTAATACTATACTAGTATTAAAGTGTGTCGAGTTATCAATACGAATAGAGACATAATGAGATAGTCGTCTGAATGGTACACTGAACTGAGACAATGATGAGAGATGACGGTAATTAATCATTGAGAAAGTGCTTGTGGTGTCATATGTAGGGGCGGACCTACCCCCACTCAATTTTTTTTTAAAAAAAAATAGAAATGTAGTAGAGGGACTAAATTAAAAATTCGATATGGACTAAATTAAAAATTCGATAGGAAAGTTGGGCTCTTATATAAGTCTGTCCAAATTTCAGAGGGCAAATTATAAATTCTTCATTTTTTTTTCAAAAGTTTTCCTACGAAGCATGAACCACCACTGACCCCCAGCTTCCACTGGCGATAAATCCTGCATCTATCACTGGTGATATGATAGGATTGGAGGCAATTGGCGAGAACTTAAAATGATGAGAAAGTTAGTAAAATTTTAGATGATATTGATATATTTTATGTAAATTCATCATGCATGAAAATGCTTGGATTTAACTCATATATTCCTCACACCTCAGATGGATGGAGAAAATCCAAAAGTGGAAAAACATATTCCTAACAATCCAAATAATATGAAGTCAGTTGACCCTTCTAACATTTAGTAAAAGGGTATTTATATATATTTTTTTATTTATCCCTCTTGTATTTAAATATTCGAAGTTAACAAAAAAAATATCAACACTAAAAAAATTTAATTACATTTAGCATTTATTGTTGTGCATATTAAATCAATTATAAAAAAAATTATATTATTTTATTATACATTAATATGCTATATTTTTTTTCTATTTAATAATGTATTTTTTCTTTGCTTGATTTAATACATAACAAAAATATATTAACAACAGTCAAGAATCTCGCGTGTACCATTTTCTTAAGTGTGGTATTCGATTGCTTTGGCTACGGGCTCTGAATATAATCTACACACGAAGTTGAGGTTTGTCATTGGTTAACGAGAAGAATTTAATGTGCGACTGCGACACAAATAATCGAATAATTCAATATTTGATGGTCCACTTGAACCAAGACGTTTCCATGGAAGAATACATCTGAAATCTGATCCAAAACGAGTGGAATCGCAGGCATACGTAAGGGGAGTTCATGCGAATGAGGTAATGCAACTTGCGGTTCTACGATGATGTCAATGTTACAAAATATCATATATAATATAGCCGCCTCTTCCTTTGTCTGATTATTGAAAATGATATCTCCATTATCTATTACAGCCCATCACTTGCAATCACAATAATAAAAATCCCCCCTTCTGGGTAGGTACCCATACCCTGTCTCTTTGTAGGAAAGTGCACACGATTATATAAAAAAAAATGGAACATAATTTTAAATTATAATGTTATTTATAATTTTATCATATAATTATTTATTTTTATATTTATTTACAATTCTATTAATAACAGTATAAAATTACAATTATAATTAAAAATAAGTTGCATATTAAATAATTTGTTATTTCTGTTATTAAAAAAGATTATAAATGAAGCTAGTTAAATTTTAATAATAATTGAAAGAAAAAAATAAATGAATATATCATTTTTTTAGTTAATCACTTGTTCCAGCAAGATTTATTTATTTGGACAGAATTCTAACTCATATTAAATTTGACCTGACCTTATGGTCTGGCGGTCTGGGCCTACTAGTGAGCTAAGAGAAAGTTCATTTTCCATTTGCACAAATAGTTGGGCCTTGTATCTTCAAAAACATTGATGTATGCAGAGAGTTCCTCTTAGTGTGTTTTTTCTACGCTCAGCGTGAAAAATAAGTATGCATAAAAGTTAATAAAAGTATGCAGAATTTTGTATATTAATTAGTAAAAGTTATAAATATTACAATTACTTGTAAATAAACTAGCCAAGTATATATTTATGTTGAAAAGTATGGAAGAATTACCTCTGGAAATAAAGAGCCACATTCTTAATTTTCTAGTATTTTGAACTTCCATTGATTTACAATTTTTTTATAATTGCACACAAAATAATTTGAGTTAAATTAATTTTTTCTATTTTAAAACAATTTGTGTCAGTATGATCCAAACTAGAGTAATTTTGTGAAATGTCCACTTCTTGAGAAATTGAATATATTCATTCTTAAATGAATTGTCTTCCATTGAGAATTGAATTGTTATTTCTTTATTCAACTCGTATTCAGTTTTGATGCAAAAGAGATTATTTTAGAGTGAAAACAATCAGTATCTTTATTTTTAATGGGAGTTGTAAAATAAATATGAGAGCAATTTTACTCTTTACTTGTTTCGAAATACATTGGAAACAATTCATATCAATATGTATTTTTACAAATTTTTTGTGAACAAATTTCGTATTTTTATAACTTTTTATTAAAAGTTGTAATTTTTATGTAAAAATAATATAATTTTGAATGATAAGGTTGTAACTTTTATTTGTTATACACAAAATTTTTATATCATATAACATTTCTATGAAAATTTTATATAAAAAATTATAGCTTTTATATTAAATTTTTATTGAACTTTTTTTAATAGGAAGGGCATCAGTGTCGAGTACCCAGATTAGAGGTTGTAAACCCAACCATTGCCTTCATGATGATATCATAATTACACAAAAAGTTAAAAAAATTATATATCATTACACTTCACTGGTAAAAGCCTTGTTGATAATATATAAAATATAGTGAATTAATATTGTAAGTATTTAAAGTAAGTGTACCGATCTTATTTGATGGTGTACCATTTTTCTATAAGAAAGCAAGAAACTAAGGGAGCTTTTCTGGCTATGATTTCACAAAGAGGAAACGGATTGCGACAGAAGACAGATCATCCACTTTTGCTTTTTTTTGTTCACATTAAAAAAACACACACACACACAATAAAACATAGTTGGGCTGTCCAATCTCTTGACATTTTGAAAAATGTATCTAAAATAACAATATGAATTCACAAAGTTCCTTGACTTCTCTCCTACTTTGTAATATAAAAATATATACTATGAATTTAATATGTTTTTGAAGCTTTTCATGTATAAGATATTTTTAATAATATCATCTTATTTTCATCTAAATTAATGATGCCACAACATAAAATATAAAAATTATGTGGCAGGCACATGTCTGCGGGTTCACATTCGGGTTTTCTTTTTCCCCACTAACTGGACTTGACTCTCATTTTTTGCTGGAGGCCGAGGTGAGTGGCTCTTTCTTGGACTTGGAATCTTCTTGTTTGGCACTTTATTGCATCAGAATTTCTGCTTTATTAATCCAGGCCTGCGTTGCCCAGATATGCCCGAGGTATTCCTAGTCAGAAAGGAAGCTAGGATTTCACACTTATTGAGTGTTGCTGATGCTTTATGGGAAACCATACATTCGTAGATTGAAGCAAGATTCACTTAGTTAAAGTTAAGTTTTGCCCCTAAATATGTCTTCAACCATGTTTTCTCCTCTGTTCTTAGTTCTTACCGCGTCTATCTAACAGGCAGAAAGGAAGAAACTGGGGCAAGACAAAGAGAACCCTATGATTAAAGAAATTAGCTGTGCTAATCACATGAATTATGATCTCACATTATTAATTCAGAAAAAAATAAGGTGTTATTTTTGTTTTTTCAATAATATATCTGTATAAAAAAACTTAGAGAGTCATTTCAATTACTTTTGACAGAATTGAATAAAAGTTTGACGGGGAGAATCTAATAAAAAATAAACAATATTAGTATTAAATTCTAAATTTTTACAATGCAGATAGTAGGAGTAATGAATTAATTTAATCTAAAATTATTATATGTAATAAAATTCAAACAAAAAAAAAAAATCCGTAACCAAAAAAATTAGACACACATAGTCTCTCTCTACATATACGTGTATCTTTTGTTTTTCTCTCTCCGCAAGCTGAAGCACAAGCTTATCTGAGTTCAAACCCACAAAAGGCCTTGGAGATCAGAGTGGAAAGCGATTGATATCTGAGTTGCTTTTTTTCTAGCCCTTGAATTGAGCAGAACTGAAACATTTCCTATATAGTTAGTTTGAGCTTTTCCCGCTACAGAGCTTATTTTGGTAAGTTTGGAGCAAAAAGAGCAGACAGTCTCAAAATCATTTTTGCCTGAAAGATCTCAAATAGTAAGTATTTCCAGCTTTCTTTGAATCACAATTCTTCTTTAGTTTCCCATAAATTTGTTAACTTTCATTTTTGTTATTTGCTTGCTCTTGAATTCCTCCATCACAGATTCCTGTGTTGAAGCTTATCTTGGTTTGAGAACTGCCTTACTTTCTCTTCAGGTACCATTCTCTCTCTCTCTCTCTCTCGTTTCTTTTCTTTCCTTTTCCAATAGAAAAATCCATTGTCTTTCTCTGATATGTGACTTTTCCTCAGACATTCTGTCTCTAGTTGTTCTGTGTCATCATAGTCTCGGGCCAAAACTTCGAGCTCAGCAAAGCTCGTGTACTCCTATCCTACCCAGCTAGTTGCATTGTCAATTTTGTACACTCTTCACTTTTCTCATATAAACTGGCAAATCATTACTCTCTTTCCAGCTAATCAATTTCCCATTAAACTCTAATCACATGTGAAGTTAAAAAATTCAGATACACAAAGTACAAATTTGCGAAAAAAAAATGGATGTATAAATTTTTTATATTAAAATAATAGATTTCAATAAAAAAAATATATGAGTATCAGAATAAAAAAGCATATTTTTTATTTTCAAAATAATTTGGATCCAAATTTAAAGTTATATGCTCAGACATATTTGTAGTAATGAATCCCAATTCATATAGTTTGAATTCGGAAGTTAGACTTGTTAAGAAGGTTTAGAGTCTGAAATACGTCATTCCTAATTTGGGTAACAAAATGTTTTGCTAATACTGGATAGAAGTATTGGTGAGTTTGGCATTAGATACATTGTCCACCCACACAAGCAAACTGCACATACACTTTTTTCTTTTTGTTTCTTGTAAGGGGAAATTCGTATGACAATGGTCTTTGGGACGTATTCATCACATTTTCTTAAATGCATCTCATCTGCTTTCCTCATATTTAAATCTCAAACATCTCCTTCCCATATGATACGCACAAGAATCATACATTTTAATTTTATTTTTTACCAAGGTTTTTTTCATTGGAGAAAAAAATAGATATAAAAATATAAAGAAATTCTATATTTATGAAATCTACATGTTTTAAGTTTTTAAGTTTATATCTATTTTTTTCCTATTAAAATAAAAAAATATATTCTAAAAGTAAAATAGAATTTCTCAAATAAAATGTTCATTATAAATAAGTGTTTTTCGTAATTTCATTACTCCAAGAAATCACGTTTAATCCACGCTCACATTCGTGGATTTTATTTTTGTGAACTCAATCACAATTAAAATACAAATTTCACATTATTCTCCTCTAAATACCCTGTTTGCTTTTCCTTTATAAATAAATGTTGGGATTGGAAACGCAACTTTACCCGCATCCCACGAGGGACGAAATGACCAAAGTACCCTATTGGGCTCAAAAATCCTGAGTTGGGGTCCATAATAGCAATATTTGACCAGTGCTTCCAAGCTCTTCGGTAATGCTTTGCCTCTGTCTACGATCCCCAAGCGAATGTTAGCCTCACATCCCACCCCATTTTTTATTAGGGTTTTAGCGTTGATCTCGATAAAATTTTCAACCTCGGCGCTGATGCTAATGCCCCACCTTTTTTTTTTTTTAAAAGAAAATAAAAATGCTTTTGAATCCGAAGCAAGTAATTAAAAAAGCTAACAGATAATTAATAAATTACATCATAGCTGTTTTATTACTTTCTAGCTAGAAACACTTGGTTATTATTTAAAAATTAAAAAATTATTTTATTATATTAAAAATATTTAATAAAATTAATCTATAATTATAAAATAACATAAAAATATATATTAATATTATTAGATAATATATATAATAAATTAATTTATATTTATTTTAAAATTAACGTATATTAAGGTAATCTATTTAAAATAAAAATAAAAATATCTAAATTTTAATTAATTATATAATATGATATTATTTATTTATTTTTATTTAATATATGTTGAATTAATGGGCTAAATATACAATAATATATATGAGATTTTTTATCTTCTTTGACTTTATAAAAAAATGTTATAAATAATATGATATTAAAAAAGATATAAAAATAAAATTTTTAATTAATTAGATCATAAACTGTTAATTAATTAAAAAATAGATAAATTAAAAAATAATAATTAAAAATTTTATTATAATAAATTATATATTATTTGAAGTAACTTCTTTTTTTTTTCCTCAAAAAATTAATGCATCAAATATCTCTAAAATATAAATAAAACAATTTAATTAAGTAAAAAATTAAAAGGTAATTTTTTTTATATATACCAAACACTCACCTTGTATATTTCCATTATAATTTCTGTCAATAATTATGCTTTTTCCCGTCGATATTATTTTAGTGGTGAGGTGCTGTCTTGATAAATGTACATTATCTAAATTATTTTTATTAACAAATTATAATAAAGATAAGGTCAAGTACGTAAAGTTTTTTTTCCCTTTTTACTTTTGCATATAATTGTTAAAAAAAAAAAAAAAAAGGCCCTGCATCTATTTGGAATAGCAGGATATCACACTTTTTTAATAAAAAGTGTGAAACTTGTATTAGAGTCTAATTCTTTTAAATTAAGAGGGAGTAGAGGTGAAAAATAAGATATTAGAGCAATATAATTATTAATCTAAGGATAAAAATATAGTTTGTTATAGAAATTTTATTTTCTATCGTGTTTATTTGATGCAGTGATTAGAATATAATATCCTTTTAGAGATCTTTGATACAATGATTAGAAATTTTTAATAAGTAATAAATCTAATTCAATAAAAAATTATTTTAAATAATTTTTATTTTAATTGAGATTATAAAAAATATTTAAATTCATATCTATATTATTCTCATCTTTTAAATTATTTTTTTATCCTAATAATATAATAAAAATCTATGTTACAGGGACACTGACACGTGAACACGGGAAAACACGGACACGAACACGGGGATACGACATTTTCAAAAAATATAGGACACTAACACGTGGGAGATACGCGTAAATAATAAAAATATAGTGGTACATTTGTAAATATTAAAAAATATTGTGTTTATTTATAAATATATATTATAATTATTATTTTTTTATATAAAAATAAGTACTTATAATATTAAATAACATGACATAACAAATAATAAGCTAAAAATTGAGCTTGACACGTGTTGAAACAGAGAATGCGTGTCTGAACTTTTTAAAATTACGAACACGATCCCGAAATTGAGCTTGACACGCATGTCAAAATAGAGAACGGGTGTCCAAATTTTTTGAAATTACGGACACGGTTCCGACACGTTTCGTGTCGGTGTTGATGAGTGTCGGCGTTGAAAATATTTTTGACACGTGAATACGACTGCTATATGAAGTGTTGATACATCGTAGATAAAAACTTATATTATTTTCTCTTTCTTTATTTATAATTTAATATTAAAAATAACTTTTTATATCATCTAAATAATAAATAGATTATATATAATTAATTGTTAAATAATATTATCAAATATAAAAATAAATTTTTTATAATCAATAATTTAAAAATTAATTATATTTATAATAACTATTCTATTTCAAAACCAAATAAATTCGTATTAATTTTATCTAAAAATGCAATCTTTTGAAAAGGGGCAGGGATGGCATTATGGTAATTGATGAAGGTTAGGCAAGGAAGTGAGGATAGGACAGAGGTTGCTTGAGCAAATCTAGCTAATCAGGGCTTCTAGGACAAGCGAGCAGGCAAGCAAAATGGAGTGAGGAAAAGGGATAATGAGATTTGTTGAAGAGAAAAGAGGGTTAGCCAAGCGAAGCGAGAAGTAACTGAGCAAGGCATGCCCAAAGCCACCGTACACACAGACAGACACGCACGCACACAACAACCATTCATATCCTTTGTTTCTTCCACTCATTAACGAAGCCGAAGGCCAAGCCACATTATGTTTTCTCCAGACAATCACAGTGGGACACACAGCAATTCACAAACTCAGCAATGTCCTTCTTTTGCTTCTTAAACAACTTCCCTCTTTTTTAATCCCTTGCAAAATTCCATTCTTTCTCATGATAGGACAAGATATACCATCAAAGCTGCGTGGCTCTTCATAGAGAAGAAGGAAAAAGAAGAAGAAAAAAGATTGTACTGCTTCTACTACATGTTTGTCCCCCTTCCCTCTCTCTCCTCTCTCTGGTTTTCTTATATAAAAAAATCGTTTTTGTCAAAAATGCACACACCCCATCATTTGATTTTGGTCATTCGACTTCGAGTTTGCTTTGATTTGAACTCTTAATAAAAAATTTTCCTTTTCTTTTTGTGGGCACTATATTTTATGATACCATTTTGTGATTGGCAGCAGGTGAAGAAGCAGAGGCAGTGGGAATATGGTGAGAGCTGCGGCTGGCAGAGATTATGGGATCGAAGAATGCCACAGCTTCTTTGGAATGAAGCAAATGGGTTTGGGTTGTTTGTGTGAAAGATGGGCTGTTCATAGCAGAAACTGGATTTCACAAATCCAATTCATGCCAATAACTCTGTTGTTGTTATTCTTCCTCTTGTGCTTTGCCTTTTGAATATGATGGTGCTGGTGATGGTGATATTGGCTAGACGGCTCAATCTGTGTTAGTTTAATGTATAAGATAAAACAGTTCTATTTTTTCTTTTATGTTTATTTAACAACCTACTTCTTTTGACCGATGTTCATGCCTATATGCCCGGAAATGGATTTGCAAAAGCAAAAAGGCAGATGTTGTTCTATCACAGGTTTGATTTCTTCTGATCTTAGTTTTTTTTTTTTTCTTTTTAAGAATATCTTGTGAATTTGTACCTCTTGAATTAATGGCCATTTTCCTGGGAAAGCAAAAGGAAGGAAGGAAGAAAATAGACGGTTCTTATTCATTTCCAGATTTTGGGTTTTTCCAACTTTTTTTTTTTTGCAATAAATACTAAATAGGGATGCACCTAATCAATCCTTCATAGGATTTTGGTCAGTGAGCTTTAAATTTGTGGGGGTCCCTTGAGGTTCAGACTCCAGAGCCTTCAACATCCAAACACTGTTTTATTACCGTTTGAAATTTAATGTCAGTCTTTGCTTCTGTCTCTTTTACAAATATTTATATTTGTTTTTCTTGGGAAATGCGTGGCCTTGGCCTGCTGATGATATTAACAATTTGTTCAGAACTTCAAAATCCACGAAGACCCATCATCCACGTGTATGTGTATACACAAATATGTTTCTTTTGTATATTTTGATGAAATGTGAAATTTAATTATAAATTGTATTTAATCACTCCAATCAATGGTAATGGGGTTTGAGTGAGGTGACATTGCAACAAGAGAAGAGAAGTAGGGCCTTTGGGGGTTGGGGACACTGAAAAAATTACGGGTCCAAAAGTACTGTGCTTAGCACAATCATAGAGAATATATTTTTTTCCCCTTCCATTGTATTTGTATGGCAAAGTAAAGTGGGAAAGAAAGACAGAAGCAAAGACAAAGAAAGTTGATGTCTGAGTGATGGTGCTTTTGCCCTCATAGTCCATACTAAGTGTCCTATCAATTCCATTGTGCTCTGCAACTTTTATATTTCAATTCTAGTTTTGGTTTGCACGTGAAAGCATGCAACTGCATAGCCTCCATCCAAACAGATAAAAGCAAATCAGTGAAAGGAAGAATTAGATACTCCATCCATTCAATGTTTCCCTCTTTTCATCAACGTTGAAACTCACGTCTTTGCGCTGAAATTGTCAAATGAAGTGCAAAAGCATGCTTTCAATAATTTTGTTTACTTTGAATAGTATAACTTTGCTAAGGCATGATTTACCATGTGATATATTAGATGAGAAGCTAGAGCGAAATAGTAGTCTATAAGCCATGGTTGGCTAACAAATGACACAGCTTCACACTATGATGGGAAAATAAAGAAACCAGTGGGTAAGGTCGCATCAATGATGAATATAGATATTTGTATGTGTACTTGGTAATCATAAATGAAGTCGACACCAGCTTCTCCTTTTGTTTCCATCCACAATTACTTGCAAGGAACATCATAAGGGAATTTCATACAAGTACTCCAAGAAATTAATCCTGAGGCCATGATGAGGAGGGACCAGATGTCCCGTACAAAGGAAAAGTAACCCTAAGGGTGAAACTGTAATAACCCTGACTGGTAATATACATTCAAACCCATGTGCTATTCTGAAGTAAATAGTAGTAATTCTCTCCAACAAATTACGTTTGTGCATTCTCATTGGCATGCAGCCACTGTATTTTGACATGATATGTTAGTGAAACTAAGAACATTCCACGCCTACTGATGCTTTTCGCCTACTTAGGAGACAAAGGAGACTCAGAGGCATGTTTTCTGAAATGGGAAGCAGATAATTAGCAAATACGAAAACGATGATTAACAAGACTGCAAAATTATGCAGATAACATCCATATGCACATAAGAAAATGACCAGGCAGATAAGTATTTTAAGGCACAAATTAGAGTCACTTGAGAAATCGATTACTCATTTATAAGTTCAAGCAGAATTAATAGATGTGACTCATCCATCAGCGCAACTTGAGGTTGTGTTTGCAACACTAGCAAGTTTGGCCCACAATCCTATTTATAAACTATGCTATGTCAAGACCATTTATGAAAGTGTCTCCTACTAATTACATTTTTATAAATGGGCAAAAAGTTTGGCTCGAGCCACTTGGTTGTTCAAAGAAATTATCTTCTAGAAGTAAGATCAATGTCAAGACCAGCTAACTAAGAAAATTCCGACCTTTTCCACAGAAAAGATCACACTACGCCCCGGGGGGGGGGGGGGGGGGGGGGGAAATTGAAAAGGAGGATAAAAAAAAGGCTCCCAAATTTACCCCCCCCCCCTTAAAAAATAAAAAAATTTTTTTAAAGTAAAAAAAACATTGG
>JANHAO010004815.1:0-23562 GCA_026873985.1 Saraca asoca | reverse complement strand
TTATAGAGGATGGAGGAGTTATATGCATTAATTACTAACTACAGTGGTGTTACATCAAACTATAAATGGAAAAGACAATGATAGGTTGTTGCTGATCATAGGTTGAGGAGGTGGGGCCCTCCTGTCAGTTATAGACTCGAGCTTGTAGTCGTTGCCTAGTGTTTGTTCTGTCATGCAGAAAGTCTAGTACCTCTTCGTTGGGATTCCAGGCTCAAGGGACCAGCAGAACCATGACCAGCTTGGAGCTATCGTAGAGGGGGGACAGCGAGCTCCTATAAAGAGGGGTGGCCACCTTCATGACTATCCTGTCGGGCCGCTGTTTAGTGAGGTGTGGCTTGCCATGACAAAGCTTGCTGGGAAAGTAACTTGCTGGGGTGCTTCTGGCGAACCCGAGTCCATTGCTTCCTTCTAGGCCAGTTCCCGTATACAACATATCAAGACATGTACATACCTGAGCATACATAAAGCTACGTAAGACTAATGTATATGAGACATTTTTCATTTTTTGTCTTTCTTCATCATTTTGAGGACACTAGGTCTTTGAAAAGATTTCACCCTTATAGATGGGTGAAGAGGCCTAAAAACATGTAGACATTTTCAACTTCTTCAAATGTTTTTTCAATATATGATCGCTAAGACAAGCCAAGAACACCAGAGATCTATTACAATGAATCTCAATGCCCAGCACAACATAGCATTCCACATATCTTTCATCTTGAAGTGATGTGATAGAATTTGCTTCATCTTAATCAACATATTCACAATATTGCTTGTGAAGAGAATGTCATCAACGTACAGAACCAAAATTACAAAGTTGTCTACAATCAATTTCATATATATACACTAGTCTACACCATTCTCCTTGAATCCAAGTGAAGTTAGTATCTCATCAAACTTGAGATGCCACTTTCTGAATGTTTATTTTAAGCCATAAATGGACTTTTTTAGTTTACATACAAGGTGTTCCTTGCCTATCTGTTGGAAATCGTCTACTTATTTCATGTCACTATTTCTAGTAGGTCACCTTTTGAGAAGATTTTTTTGACATCCATCTAATGTTGCTCTAAATCAAAGTGAGCTACCATTACCATTAAAACTCAGAGTGAGGCTTTAGTTGAAATTGGCAAAAAAGGCTCTTTTTAGTCAATGCCCTCTCACGAAGTGCAACCTTTTGCTACTAATCTAGCCTTATACCTCTTAATCCAACCTTAAGCATCCCTCTTAGTTTTGAAGACCCATTTACACTTGACTACCTTAGAATCTGCAAGTAACTTAACTAAATCCCACACCTATTCTTTTACATAGAAATTAATTCATCTTCAATTACACTCATCCATTCTATTGAGTTTAGGCTAGACATAACTTGTGAGAATGTAGTGGGATCAATGTCATCACTAACATCAAATTTATGTTTCTACAAGTAAATCAAATAATCATTAGAGACCGCTGATTTGCAAACTCTTTGAGATCTCATCAATAAAATTTCATCAATTAACTCATCTGGTTCCACATCCTCTATAGATGGATATATTAGATCATCCTATGAGATGGCAAAAGATGATTCAGCATGCTATGGTGCCATTGGAATTACAACACTTTCCTCTCTAAAGTTTGTGATATGCATTATTTCACTCCCACTATCCAACTCATTAAAATAGATTGCACTATCTAATCCAACAACTCTTGTAAAATGAGCAAGACAATAAAACTTGCTGCCTCTCAAGCTAGTGCAGGATAAAATATCCATATATTGTTCTTCAATTATGTTTCTTTGTGGTGGGAATATATAGTTTTACCTCAACCTTACAACCATAGACATGAAAATGCCTCAAACTAGGCTTCTTAAAAATCAATAGCTCATATGGAGTTTTAGGTACAACTTACGCGACACTTGATTTAGGATATAGGCAGTAATCTTTATAGCATCACCCTATGGAAACTCTGGGAATAAGGAATACGCAAGCATACATCTTACATATCCATGAGTGTCCTATTCTTCCTATCAACTATGTCATTCTATTTCGATGATCTAGGCACGGTGTAAATGGCTTCGATCCGGCATTCTTGCAGATACTTGCAAAATGGAACAAGATTTCTTCTAGTTCCATCATCCATGCCATAGTACTCACCATATCTATTAGAGTTGACACATTTGATCTCCTTTCCCAATTTAAGCTCAACTGCTATAAAGGACTTGAAGGCATCCAGTGACTTAGATTTTTTGATGAGTAATCCTATCCATCCAAATCTAGAGTAGTCATTTATGAATGTGATAAAGTACTTGTAAGCACCCATGGTAGTAGTTGTGTTAGATCCAATTATGTTAGTGTGGATTAACTCTCAAACATCTTGTTTTCTACTTTTCTTTTCCTTTCTAGCTCTAGTAGGAAGTTTTCCCTTTATGCAATATACACAAGTTTCATAATCTTAAAAATCCAAATCATGCAAGACCCATTCCTTTATTAACCTCTATATTTTTTCTCCAGAAATGTGATGCAAATGTCTATGCCACAATATTGAAAAACTCTCATCAATTCTACTTCTCTTCTTTCTAGTCACAGTATTAATTCATTTTCCAAAATTAGGATCTAAATCAATTTTATATAACCCATCAAACAACACACCAGAATCAACAACACATGAATTATTAAGTAAATCAAACTTTCTATTACCAAAAGAACAAGAGTATTGATCAAAATCCAATGCAACAACCGAAATCAAATTTCTACTCATAAAGGGTACATAAATGATGTTTTCAAGTTCCAAGATATGTCTAGCAAATAAATATAAAGAAATATCTCTTATGTGTTCCACTTGTTCTCTATCACCATTTCCAAGCAGAATGATCAATTCTCTATCACTTGGCTTCCTCAGGTTTCTTAGTGCCTTTCTTTTTCTCAAGCCACTTCTTATATTTAAAGCAATCTACCTTCTTATGCCCATATTTCATGCAAAAACTACAATTTCCTTTGAATTGAGCTTTCTTAGGCTTGTAACGATTTTTACACCATCATTTTTTTATCATGAGAGAATTTTCCTTTATTTTCTCTGTAATGCTCTGAAGCCAATCCAAGGGAAACCAAGTTGATTATTTTCACCTATTCCTTCCTCATATCATCCTCTACTTGTGCAACAATAGAAATTAGTTCATTTATGGTCCATTCACCTTTCTAAGTATTAGAAGACACTTCAGAACATCAAATTCAATAGATAACGCATTTAGTACATGCCAAATTAAGCAACTTTCACCCAGAGCAACATTCATGTTCTTTAACTTGTTAGACTAATGGACTAGTTTTAAAATATGCTTCTGCACTCCACTAACACTATCATATATGATCTTTTCAAATGATGAGAGGTAGCAATCTTTTTTAGCTTTATCAAACTTCATAAATTTTTCATCAATTGATTCAAGAAGAGTGTTAGCATTCTCAGATTTAGGAATACTCTATCTAATTATTCTATCTATGATGTACTTCAACATCATCAAACACATTCAGTTTGAGTGTGTCCATTTCTCTTGTTTTGCTTTCAAATTAGCACTTGAATTTACATCTGTGATAGGCTCTTGTTCCTGAAGCACCTAATCAAGATTGGTGCCCACCAAGTATAACTTTAATGACTTTACTTAGTTCTCATAATTCATGCCATCCAACATCATTACAAAAGTTAATTACATAAGAAAAGAAGCTAAAGAAAAATTATTTACATGTTAGCGCATGTAAAAGCTTTTCTTATGCATATATTTTCCTCAAATATTTACTATGTGATTATTCACAGTATTACATTATAAGATCTAATACTAAAAAAGGTATATAAGATCTTGTAATATAATGCAAGAATTAAACATTACATTTTTAGGACCTAACTTCGAAAGGAATTTAAAATTATAAAAATATAACATTTAATGCTATACTCACATTATTGCCAACAAACCATACTAAAGGGTATGTAATATTATTAATATTGTACTCTCCTAAATACCACACAAAACTAATTTATTTTAACAAAATTTTAAGTAGTTGGTCCCACAAAAGGTGGAAATGTAATTACACAAAATTTAATTGTATAATAGGAGTTATAAATAATTCCTACAATAATATTTTATGTTGATCAAAATTAATTAGCATCAAAATATCATCAAATAACTCTATGCTACAGCTAAAATTGTAAGAATCATATGGTAAAATTTTTGTGCCAAAACAACATCACTTAATTATTCAAAAAATTATTAGAAAATTAATTAAATAATTTTTATTTTCAAAAAAAATTAGAAAATATCCTAAAATATTGCAATGGAGAGTGGAGGCCAGTGATGGAAAAACCACCACAAAAAATTTGAGAAGGTGGTGTGTGATAAACACACACCTTGCATGTGTGTTGGCCACACACAAATAAGGTTGTCTTCAACCTCTCAGAGAGTCTATAGCTTAGGTCATCTAACTCAGTTTAGACCCTGTAATGACCTAGTTAACAAAAAAAGAAAAACATTTTTAAGCCATTTTCTCATGCAATTTTGATTGGTTTCTCTTCCTCTCTTAATTTCCTACTCAACCCATTCAAAATTTTGATTCAAAAACTAAAGTTCTCATCAATAAAAGTAATTGAAAAATTTAGTCATGGAACTGTAATATAACTCCAATTTTAAAACATTTTCAACATAAAAATTATTAAAGTGATGTCTAGATTCATGCTTGTAATGAAAATTTCTCAAGAAAATTGTCATGTTTTTAAAACCAAATTTTTTTTTAAACAAGTTTCATAATCCAAAAAACTAGTTATTGCTCACTCTAACATTTGAAGGAAAAATTTTCCACTTTTCCAAAACTGTCAAAACCTAGAAACTTGTTAACATACTGGATTATAGTCATGTACTTTTTATTTTAACTTTATATCAATTGCTAAATGTATTAAACCATTTTGATTGATTTTCAGAATCAAGGATTACCACAAATTCTAAAATTTACATTGTGTCAAAAGCAATCACAAAATGAGTTTTAAGACACAAAATTTCTCATACAGTTATGATCAAATTCAATATAATTAAACACAATAAATTTCATACATAATATTAAGTATCTAATATCAAAAGCTATGAAATGAATTTAATAATTCACAGCATATTTGATCATCAAAATAACCTATTGTATATCATATTATTCAAATAGAAATTACATTACAAAATCTACATCTTATCAATCATAATCACATAATTAGTTAGGCTCTCATACATTTGCTAAAATAAATTTAATAAATTTTAACTTTAACCTTTTAATCATTTGACTATGATATGATCAAATGCAAAATTGATTTAAGAAGGATTATAATTACCTAAACTTCTTACTTGATCCATTGATCTTTTCTTCTTAATCGAGTCACTCCTCCTAATGGCTATGGTCCTTATTTGGAAAACTATAAGATAGTAATCTGATAGGAAAATACTATTTGACTATATGAGACATAGGAGTAGTGACCCATTAATAAATAATAGTAAAAATGGTTTGGATCTTACCTATCACAGTAATCCAACCCAATATCAAAAAGAGACTATAGTACCAAATTGAAACTAATAACTTTATGTCATTATAGTAGTGCTCCAAATTATCTTGACATTAACTCATTATAATTTATGAATTATAAAGTCCAAAATAAGAGAATTTGAATGGGAAATTGTTAGAGTTTTTCTTGTGCACTTACATAGTTCAAAGTATTTTAATAAAATATGAATCATATGAATATCAAATTAATATTGTGAACCATCTCATATTAAATTATAACATTATGAGGTTTAAAATGACACTTAGGCCAAAAGTGATTTATAGTCATATGAGCCTTATAGTATATACAAGATAGGTTTCTACTCTCACCTTAGGTCAATCTTGCAATCTCCCTATTAGGATTCATAGACACTTTCTCCTGAAAGATTGCTAGGGTTCAAGAGGATTGCACCTACCAAGATTCACATATATTGAACTCAATAGATTTATAAACTTCGTAAGGTAAGTAATTTTGATTTTATGATTACTAGTAATTTGCATATTATTTATGGTTTGTGACATGATTTATTTGATTTAATAATTGGTTCAATTTATAATTCAATTCCTACACTCGGCTCCTTAAAATATTAAAAACACACTTTCAGGTTTTGTTATAATTCTTATATAAATAAAAGTTGTTAATATTTTGTACTTTGACCTTTTTTTTTTTATTTTTTTTTGTCTTTCCTTCTTCTTGTGAAATAAGAATTTTTTTATTGTATTATACCTTAGAAGTACTGCATAAAAGTAAGCATAAATTTAGTTGAAACAAAAAGTTTAAATTGTTTACAAAATATTTTTCTAACTTATATCTAATTCTATGTTTTTTAAAGAATATTACTTTCAGCTCGCATTTTTTCACATTGCACACATAATATAATTGCACAAAAACTGCCACTTAGTTGTTATCAATTTTGATTTTATTATCCTAAGTTTTCACAGTAAAATATTTATACATGCCTTAAAAAAAAGTAAGTATACATACTAACAATTTTATTAAAATAATTATCTTCTTGCAAATTGTATAGATTTTTATTGTAACTTTTTTTATATAATAGTCTGACTAAATTGTGTGTTACAACCTTCATAAGTGGACTTCTATAATTTTGTTTAATATTTCATGGCCTTTTTATATTTTATTTTTTAACAGTATCTTGTATTAAAATTATTTAAAAAACTACAATTTTAAATAAATATTTTTTTTTCAGTATTCATCAAAATAAAATTTTATTTCTTTAACACTTGGCCCCCAGATAAAATTCTGGTTCTGCCACTAATTGTATGTAATGTTATGTATTTGATGGCTCCAATCTGACTGCATTATTTGTATGCTTTGGTGTTATACATATACATATATATATATATATATATATTTATCTTTTAATATGTTCCTTCCTATTAGAAGTATTCTCATTTCTATTTAAAAAAGTGTCACTTATATTCAAGAGAAAGATATAGTCTAGAATGTTTATTCCTATGTTTTAAGTTAATAAATATGTATAAGTATACAAGAAAATTTATATTCAAATCTATAATATTAGTTTCTTGACATATTTTCTAAAAATCATTTGAAAGGAAGTATATAAATCATCTTATTAGATATTTTTTGTAATGTTTTACTTTGAGTTACTTACTGTGTAGTTTTTTTTTTTAAATTACTTGGCGCCTCATATAAATATTATATATATATATATATATTGTTTTGAATTTTAAAATTATCTACACTTAATCAGTGAATAATTCTTCCTCACATGTACAAAATTAGTACGTCATACTTCTTCACAATTTTTCTCCTCAATTTTTCTTTGATGAAATTGAGCTTATATATTAGGACTATTCATTGTTCAATATTTAACCATTGAATAAAAATTTTACTTCCATGTAAATAATATATTAGAGATAATTATGAGTTGTTGATTCCTAGTCAATAATATGATAAATAGTTCAATAAAATATATGAAAAATAATATTGAGGTCTATATCTTATATTAAAAGAATAGAAGCTATTTGATATAAAAATTTTCTTAATACTAAATGTAAAATGAAAAAACTTCTTCGTTACTTATATCTTTATGATATATTTTTTTATTTTCAATTGTTTGATTGCATGAATGAGATTTTAAATATTTTGTACGTTTCAATTTACATATCTTAATATTTATATTTGAAAAAGAAAGATGTATCTTGAACATCCAATCTTTATTATATTATATACCTAAAATTTTAAGTTTAAATAAATGAATATTTTCAAGAATACATGATTCTCTTTATATTATTTTTAAACAGCTTGGGATGATAAGTCCAATGTTTCATAAAGTCCAAATGTGAAAGGATATATGAAATGATAAAGTCCGTCCGGACGTCTTCATAAAGTCTGATTATTAAATTCCGGATTATTAGGTACTAAATTATTGGTGATGATGACGGATAAGCATAACTTTAATCAATTTTAAAAAAATATTAATTAATGATAAAAGGAACAATCTTGCAATTGAGGATTCCCTCGTCCAGGAGGAAAGTGACGACAAGTAGGCAATTAACATTTGTGAAGAATTAAGTTGAATTGACTATGTCTATATTTGACTAAGTGGAGACTGCAAATTTTGGTTTTCTATTTGTATGTTGTATTTTTACTATTTTTTAATTCATTCTACTTTTCTAAAAGAAAATAAATAGTAGCATATCCAAGAAAAGGACATATAGGAGGCGATCATGTGAAAATCCAAAAGGAAACAATACAAACTTAGACAGAGATTACCTTTTTTTTTTTAAGAAAATATAATTTTGAAAAATGAATTTTTTTTGTTTGAACAATATAATAGAAAATACTTTCTCTAGTTTAATTTATAAAAATAAATTATTTTCTTTTATTGAAAAATATTCGCTATACATACAAATTTCATCTTTAAAGTCAAGCTATACAATAATTATTTTATTATTTTAATGTTTTCATGATAAGAGTTACCAAATCTCTACTAATAAAAATCAAAAGTTAAGAATATATTATATTAAAAAAATGAAAATTATTCAAGTCCTTTTTTTTTTTTTCATTTTCATCATCTCACTTTTAAGTTAATTCATATTCAGTTGATTTTAACTAAAATTATGAACAACGTATACTAACTCTTTTAATTGTCCAAATATTTTCTTAAGATAATTTTTAAGATAAATATTGAATATCAATATTTGTGAGATGAAAGGAGAGAGAGAGAGAAGAAGAAGAAGAAAAAATAAGATAAAGAGAAAGTGAGGGAGAAAGGAAGGATAGAGAGAGAGACAGAGGGGCAAGGAAGAGAAAAATAAGAGAAACACAAAGATGAGAGAGTGAAATGAAAAGAGGGAGAGAGAAATAGAGGGGGTGAGAGAAGAGAGAGAGAGAAAGTAGTAGAGAGAAAGATATAAGAAAGAGGGTAAAGGGAAAGAAGAAAAGTATGAGTAGAGAGAGAAATGGAAGAAAATTAAAAAGATTATATAATTTAAAGTGATTTGAAAAAGTGATTTCTTTTAATTTAAAGGTGAAACTACTGTCTTCCATATATATTATTATTTTTTATTAATCGTAATTTATTTTATATTGATTAACTTTCTTATTAGTTCTAAATATAAAAAAGTTAGGAAAAAGTTTTTTTTTTAAAAAATTTCTCTCAAACAAACAGATCTATAATTATATTTACATTATTATATGTTTTATATTTTTTTATTCATATTATTTCATTACATTTCCTAAAGAACATGAGATAGAGGACAATATTCCGTACATAGTTGATATAAATATAGCACCATGCACCTATACATGAAATGCAAATCCACAAAGAAATGCCAATAACAGAACATGACACTATAAAAATTAAAAATGAATTGTTAAATTGATTTTTGAAGGAGCAGTTGTGGACAATTAATTTGAGTAGTTGATTTGTTGCTACTTAAAATAAAAGCCGTAAAGTTAGTTGATGAATGCCGACACTGAAAATCTACTTTTCGCATCCAAAAATATATTTAAAAATACTACGTTATTTAATAAAAAAAATATGTTTAATTTTATTATAATATTGAGATTGAGATTATCAGTATCATTATAATAATAACTTAGACGGTATAAGATATGGCCACCCTAAGGCCAATTGCGTTGGTGGGAAATCAAACAAAGTAATCTTACGTCAAAACCTTCAGTTCTGTACTCAATTTGTCAAATTATGTTTACCTTATTACCTAATCATTTATATCTTGTCATCTATGCAGACAATTATTATATTATTCTAATTTATGTTGAATTTGGAGCTCCTTAATTTTTTTAAGATATTTTATTTGCATGTTGGATTATTGTATTTTCAATCGTTTGTTTGTCTTTAGTATGGAGAAAAAATGAATTCAGATCTCCTTAATTTTGTAAGATATTTTATTTTCATGCCGGATTATTGTATTTTTGAAATAGAAAAAGGGGAGAAATTTATATTTTTACTATTCTCTTTATTTAAGTGGCTAGTTGACGGTGTTTGATTTAAGGAAGTATAACTCTCATTAATGCCGACTAAGGATCGTAAAAAACCAAGCTCTGCCCTTTACTAGGTAGCATCTTGAGCTGAAAATAATTATCAACTTCCAACTACAAAGGAAAACTTGGAGGAAATACTCTTTAAAGATCTTCATAAGACATTACTGGCGTATAAGGTACTCTTATATATATATATATATATATAATACAAGAAGGTTATAATTTTTATTATTTTTACGTGATTCATAAAATATTACTTTAACATATTTTATTTGCACGTAGGACTATTATATTTTCACTTGCTAGCCAAGTATATGTTCTCTTTTGAGCGATGTTTTGATAATCGGATTTGATTTAACGGATCAACTAGTTTGACTATTAATTATTGTATTATACGGTTTGAGTTGATTCAAAAAATTGTTTTAAATGTCAATTCAGTTTGTATAGACAAGAATCAGGAAAAATTGAAAAATCAGTTAAAATTTATATTTTTTTTAATTTTTTTCTTTTCACGATTTAGTTAATTTAATAAGTCTATCTATAATCAAAAACTTAAAAAAAGAAATTTAAAATTAAATTAATTAAAAATTTATTTGTTTGTTTAATTTATTTTAATTTTTTTATTTTTATATAAAATATGAGCTGATATTTATAATACAAATTAGTTATTATTTAATTTTTTAATAAATTTATATAAAAATATATTTATGATATCATCTAATTTAATAATTGATTTAATTGGTTGTACTAATTGAACTATGATTCAATGATTTTTTTAGTTTGCTATTTGATACGATTTTTAAAATATTATTTTTATGTTTTAATTTGATGCTGTTGATATTTGAAAATGAGGATTGAAACTTTTTTCAATTTACGATTTTATATACTTCCCTATTGCCTAATTATAATTTCTAAGTATTATTCTATTTAAAAAAAATTATAAAGTGTTAATCCAAGGGCTCAAAAAACATTTTAGAGTAATAATGTGGAGGCTGAAGATAGCAGAAGGCGGGAAAGATCCTTACATTTATAGCACCCAAGATTTTTTGGGAAGGCAGACATGGGAGTTCGACGCTAATGCTCAATATTCTCCAGAAGAACTTGCAGAAATTGAAGCTGCTCGTCTTCACTTTTACAATAATCGTCATCGGATTAAGTCTGGTCCTGATCTTCTCTGGCGAATACAGGTTTTTATATATATTTTTTTTAATCTTCAATACTTATTTATTCTTTAATATTTTCATCCAAGAAAAAAAAATTATGAAATCTGTGGATAAAAAGGACAACACGAAAGGAATAAATAAATAAATAATGGGATTTTCACAACGCAAAAGAAACTAGGGTTTTAAATGGCAGATGCATTAGAATTGCATGGAATATATTATTGAATTTTAGCCTTAAAAATAATCTTATGCATGACATCAGCTTTGCTAGCATCAGTTCATGTAAATTAAATTTATCCGGTGCAATGGTAAGTTTCCAAAACTTTTGGAGGACCGTGAAAATATTTTGGAACTACAAATGCAGTTTTTGAGGGAAAAGAAGTTCAAGCAAAGGATTCCAAAGGTAAAGGTGGCAGATGGAGAGAAGATTAGCCATGAAAAAGCAACAGATGCTTTAAGGAGGGCCACTCATTTATACTCTTCACTGCAAGCCATTGATGGCCACTGGCCTTCTGAAATTAATGGTCCACTGTATATCCACCCTCCCTTGGTCAGTCATTATGCTTTTTCACATATATACATATGTTTAATAATTTTATCTTCCTAGATTATTTATATTGGTCTCCTAATTAAAATTTTAAATTAAATTATTTCTCCTAAATTAATAAAATATTAAATTATTAGTATTACATGACATAATTAGTTTCTTTTTTCCTTATCACATTTAAATTTTTTTATAATAAATTGTAAAAAAATCAATATTACTTATTCTTTGAATATATATTAAAATAGACTCCTAAATAATATTTTACACGTATATTTTATTCCCTCGGCATAATTTTTTATTCCATCACTCTTAATAGTGTTAGCTGCAAATCAGTAGTTCTGTGCATCTATCTTTTGATTTACAAATTTATATCTCTTTCTCGGTGAAATGCAGATTTATGTTTTATACATAACAGGACATTTAAACGTTATATTATCTTCGGAGCATCAAAAAGAATTTAAGCGTTATGTATATAATCATCAGGTATCTTTAACTATTATTATGGCTTACTTCTTTAACTTTTAACTTATAAATTTAGTGCAAAAATTTAGCAAGGCGGTTATGTTTATATACGTTGCAGAATGAAGATGGTGGATGGGGACTACACATAGAAAGCCATAGTTGTATGATGAGCACTGTCATGAACTATATATGTTTGCGAATGCTTGGAGATGTGCCTGAGGTTGAGGATAGTGCTATTGCTAAAGCCCGAAAGTGGATTCTGGATCATGGTGGTGTCACATATGTACCATCTTGGGGAAAATTTTGGCTAGCGGTAAGTCATTATATAAGTAGTTATTATATTTTCGAATTCTATTTTCTACTTTCATTCACATATTCTCTTAAAAAAATATTGGTTATCATTATGAATTCCACTCCTTTAATTAGGGAAATATTTTTAGTCATATTATAATACTAAGATATTAATATTATTGTCTTTTATATTTTAACAAGTTATATGATTTGACATCTGGATTGAGTGTCCACTGAAATTTAGGATGTAGTTTTCTTACATGTCAAAATCAAAGAGATAGTAGTATTGAAATTTTAGTGTTACTTTAAGACTAGAAATATTTCCATCTATCAGAGGTGCAGCATTTACACATCAATTTTTTGATGTATATTAAAATTTAAGACTTTTCTCTCCTCTCAAGAATCCAGAAAATATGCAAACCTCCCAAATTGTTTGGAAACATATATGTTAGGTCAGAAAACGGTAAAATATTAAGAATATTCCCAAAAGATGTCAAGATATCATTCTTTTCAATTTGTTAATGAAACTGAATGATGAAAGTCTAATAATACCCAAGATTAAATTGAAGTTCTCGTCTGAAACTCATCTTCCCTTCTCACTGGAGCTCTCTCTCTGTCTCTCTCTCTCTCATTCATGCAAAATGAGATTGCTCCGCCGCTATGCCACCTACTGGGACTCGGAGATTCTGAGTCCAGAGCTTAGGCTTGGTTGTCCGTCGATAACCTTAAATTTCCATTGGAGTAATGGGTTTCTTATGGGTGGTGAAATGGGGCTCTTCTGGAGAGGATTGTCAAAGTACAATGAAAGATTTGAGAACAATGAAGTTCATTTCAATCAAATGTGGCGGGTCGGAGTGAGAGGGCCTGTTTTGTTTTATGTTTTGGTGGATATGATTTAGGGTCTGAGGGGGCTTTAGCCACTGAATTTGTGTATTGAATGGGTGAAGATATGATGTGAATAACTGAACCAAATTCTCGATGTATCCTCATTTCATTTTCACTAGAAACATGGTGACATGAAGAAGAAGAAATAGGAAATGTTTTTTTTTTTTTTTTAAAAAAAAATGATTTGTGTTAGGGTATGTAATCAATGATTTAGGGCATTTATAAAATGAATTATATTCATTGTTGAAATGAAAGGAGAATTATGATAAGAGCATAGTCCTTTTTTAAAAAGATTAAAAAATTCATTTATAAAAAAGATTAGATAACTATAATAAATTAAAAGATGTAAAATAATATTAATTAAAAGATTGATAAAGTAAAATAAATTATTGTTTATTGTTTATATTGGAATTCATGAAGGAACTAAATTGCAATGAATTCAATTTGAAATTATTTAAGAAATTATATTGACAAATTATATAGAAAATTGAAGTACAGTATGAAGCAAAATATATACACAAAATAGAAATAAGTTCCTTTATATATATATATATATATATATATATCGTCATCTCAAACATTCACTCAAACAATGGAAACAATTACAATTAACATCATTTTCATCTTATTCTTATTGAAAAGGGTATTTTTGAAATTATGTGATCAAATTTAATGAAATCCCATTAACCCATATGAAAGTTAGCAATGTTACTGCAAGGTGAGATTATTTGTAGCACTTATTTTTATTTTTGGAAAGATCTACATTGAGTTTTAAATAAAAGGAGAAGTCTACATATTTTTTGAATTCTTAAAGAGAATGTAAAGTATTTTACTTTAAAATTTATCGTAATATAAAGTACTAAAATGATATACGCTTAGTTTGGACATACACCATACACAATAGAATCCACACAATCTCGATGTGTATAGTGCATCCAAATTGGATCTATACCTAGCACCATTCATAAAGTATTTGTAAAGTAATCCTCACTTTAACACACTCTAAACAATCTTACCTTACCCTATCTTAGAGGAGGTACGTAAATAAATAGTTTTAAAAAATTAATAAAAAAAGACATACATGTCACATATTATATTTTATAAAAAATGACAAAAATTAATCTCTGATGAATAATATTCTAACCAATTCAATTACAAATGGTCACGTTATCTCTTTTTAAACACTATATAGACAATATGGTTTAGCTCAAACCATAGAAGTAATTCAACAGTGATTTAATTACCTTTTTATTTCTACGTTTCAAAATCATAATTTTCAATTCCTTTGCTTTATAGATACTTGGTGTATTCGATTGGTCCAGCAGCCTCCCAATGCCACCAGAGCTTTGGACTCTTCCTTCCCTATTTCCTGTGCATCCAGGTTCTCTAATTACACTTTTCATCCTATAATTAAGAGAAATTCATAATTGTTGGTGTTGCATAATATCAGCTTAACATTACATGTGCATCTAACTAAATCGAAACAATCAATTCGCAAAATATTAAATATGTCATATAAATTGAAGAAACTAAGAAATTTTAAAATGTCTCGTTAGTATATGTGGCTGAAACACCAAAAGAATTAATTTTTAACTTTTTGACTTGATTAAACAACTGTTTCTCATATTTTGGAAATGTTTAGTTTTTTGAAAAAAACATCTTTCTTTTAAAAATTTACTCCAAATAATGCATAATTTATTAGAATAAAACTTTTAATTATTATTTTTCAACTTATTTCTCTTTTTTTAATTAATTGACAGTTCATATTCTAATTAATTAGAACCCTCATTTTTTTTTCTAAATATCCACACCTATTATCCACACCATCTCCTTCAATCTACCTCTTCATTCGATGCTCTTTTTTTTTTCACAAAAGCAAAGCAAATAATAATAATAATAATACTAATAATAATAAACTCAAGTATCATTTTATATTTAATCTATGTCTATTAATTCAACATAAATAAATAAAAAATAAGTAAATAAATATATATATATGATGTCATAAAATATATTTAATTATATTTTAGATAATTTTATTTTTATTTTGAATATCATGACTGCATAAATATATTTTAAACTCAAAATAAATATGAATTAATTTACTTTAAATATCTATTGATATTAAAATATCTTTTTATATTATTTTATATTTATAAGTTAATTCAACAACTAATTTTATTAAATACTTTTAATATAAACAACCATCTTATCATTTTTCAACTTTCAATTAATATCTATTAACTAAGAATTAATAAAACGGTTAACAGTTAGTTTATTAGTAACTTATGTCATCCACTCTTAATTGCCAAGTTACTTTTTAAATATTTGCCTTCTCGTTTCTAATTCTAACAATTTTTAGGATATCCTACCATTAAAATATTTCAAAATGGGCCGCATTGAGTTTTTCGAGAACAACATATCTACTTGTTTCAACTTTAATATTCACTTTCTACTTGTGTTTACAAAGGATCGGATAAATGTTAAAATGGCAATTTCAATTAAAGCTTGCCAAATTTTGCGGTCACAATTCCAACTATTGTTTTCAATTACATATCACAATGACTACTGTCATTGCAATATTAAATTTTCGTGATTTCCTCTGTAATAATCATATTTTTCTTTTACATTTATTTATAATTTTATTAATTATAATCTAATTGTAATCATAATTTATAATAATGACTCCAACTGAAGTTTTTATCACTACACTCGATCCAAACTTGTTAATAAATGTTATTATAACGAGAATTTTATCACTCTATGATTATAACAAGATGATTGGAGACCCTTTTTCATGAATGCAGCAAGAACACTGGCCTACGTTCGACTGGTTTACATGCCAATGTCATATTTATATGGGGAAAGGTTTGTTGCGTCAACCACTCCTCTAACTCTTGCATTAAGAGAGGAACTGCTCACTGAACCTTACGATGAAATCAACTGGCGACAAGTACGCCATCTATGTGCAAAGGTATGTTTTAATATTCTCAATTCAAATACAAATTTTCCAAATTATTTTATAAAGTAACTCGTTAATTATGAATATTCTTAATTATTACAGGAAGATCGTTTTTATAGCCGTAACTTTATGCAAGATATGTTTTGGGATACTACTTACTTCATCACAGAGCCTTTACTTACACGTTGGCCTCTCAATAAGCTAATCAGGCAAAAGGCTCTGGAAGTAACTCTAAATCACATACATTATGAAGATGAAAATAGTAGATATATAACCATTGGTTCTGTTGAAAAGGTATATATATTGCATTCATATGTCCATAGAAATTAAAAGGTTAAATTACTATATTGCATTTTATAGTTTTACTCAATTTTTAATTAGGTTCTTATAATTTAAAAATTTTGAATTAGATTCTTATACTTATTTTTTATTTTTAATTAGATATTTTATGTTATTTTTCTCTTAGATTCTAATAGCAATTGACATATGTAAACAATACTCTTTTAATGTGATTCAACAATTATTGATGTAAAATTTATATATAATTTCTATTTGTATTTACGTAACAAATATCTTAAAAAAATTAAGATATTTTATAAAATTATTTCATTTTTAAAAGGAAATGATGTATTATTTGTCTTTCACTCTATAAATCACTGATAGATTATTTTCTATGTAAGCCAATTGCTAACAAAATCTAACAGAAAAATGACAAATGAAATATCCAATTAGAAATGAAAAATAAATATAAGGATCCAATTTAAAATTTTTAAACTATAAAATCTTAATTAAAAGTTGAATAAAATTGTAAGGAGGATGAAAATAATTTAACCAAATTTATAAAATACTCACTTTTATATATGGATAAATTATATTATCTTCTCTCAAGATTTAGGTATATTACACTGGACTTGTTGTTAGCATTGCTGAATTATTGTGGGGTTTACTTTGAGCAGTTTCTATGCATGCTTGCTTGTTGGGTTGACGATCCTGATGGGGAGTATTTTAAGAAGCATCTTGCAAGGATACCAGATTACTTATGGGTTGCAGAAGATGGATTGACTGTGCAAGTGAGTATAACTTTATGTAATTAATCATGCATTCGTGATTAATTCAAAGAATTTATATTTCCTATACTGATGGTATATTTATATTAGCAATATAGGAAATATTATTATTATTTTATATTTTCTTAAAGTACAATGAAATAATATAGATATATAACAATGTTTCATATATATATTATTGATATAAATATATATATATATATATATTATTGATATAGATACAACTATACTGTGAATCTAAAAAATATAAACACATACTATGTTTGTTTAACTTGTGGAGTATGGCCTAATTTCACATATATATGAAGGCTATAAGCTGTCAGATTTGGGATGCCGCCTTTTCCACCCAAGCATTGCTAGCCAGCAATTTCACTGAGGAATTGGGACCAACACTTATGAAAGCACATGACTTCTTGAAGAAATCCCAGGTACCTTTCATTTTTTCTTTTGGTTTGTTTTTCCTCCAGGTCAAAATTACCAATGAAAATTAAATTTTTGAAGGTAAGGGAAAATCCATCAGGTGACTTTAAGAGGATGTTCCGTCATATAAACAAAGGAGCATGGACGTTTTCTGACCAAGATCATGGATGGCAAGTTTCAGATTGTACTGCAGAAAGTTTAAAGGTTACTGTCGTAGGCCTCTTTATATATATATATATATATATATATATATATATATATGGTTTCACAAGTATTTAAATTGTGGTGTTGGGACTGCAATATTGTAGATACTACAGGCACCACAATCACATCATATCATAATTGCAGTTCTTTTGAAAATCACAGAAGTCGCAGTGAGCTGCATTCGTAACATTATAATATTATACATTATTACAATTGCAACAATTGCAATACACCCCTTTATTAAATTTTTTAACAAAATAAAATATGAAAATCTTAATATTTTATTTACAAATAGATTTTAATTAATATGATATGATATTATATTGAATTAAAAGAATTAATTTCAAATAATATAAGTTAATAGTCATTTTATACGTTTTTATTATATTTATATGGACAAAACAGAATTTCATGATTACAATATCTGCAATCCGTATTTTTACTTCCCACGATGCCAACAACTATACAAAACACATTAGGACCACAATTGCAATTTAAAAACTTTGGGTTTTATATATATATGTATAGTTTCTTGTTCCAAAATTTTCCTAATTTTTCTGTCTAATTATTCTTTTTTTTTTTTAACAGTGTTGTCTATTGCTTTCAACTATGCCAAGGGAAATCGTGGGTGAGAAGCTGGAAGCAGAGTGGATTTATGAAGCTGTTAATGTCATACTTTCTCTTCAGGTTAATTACAATGCCATCTTTTTATAATTTTAAATTTTTATACTCCAATATAAGAATTTGAGGTAAATTAAGCATTAAAACAAATGGAGACTAATAATTCTTTTTATTTTAATTTTCTTTTTTGGTTGAGAATGAAATTGTCTCCCTAGCACATATTTACGCATCGTTCGGTTTATATTTTATATTTTTGCTTCTCTGAATCAGTTGGTATATGTTATATATAATGCTAAGCAATATTTGAAGATCACTCTCAGATCGTTAGTTGACTATGTAAATTTTGCAATTTCAAAAGTAATTATGAGTAAAGTCTAATCTTTTTGTTTGGAAATTTTGTAGGGTAAAGATGGTGGAGTAACAGCTTGGGAGCCACCAATAGATGCTCCCTGGTTACAGGTAAGTTCTTCAGCTTGTTCACGGTATCATCAAGATATGTTATTTAAATATATGAAACTCAAATTTGAGTCATTTCTTCTCTGTTATATATTATCAATATACAAATTTTCCCCTCTTTTTCAGTGGTTCAATCCAACAGAATTTGTGGAAGACGTCGTTATTGAGAAAGGGTGAGCATCAAAATCGTTGTTAGTTTATATTAATGGCACTATGCACTCATTTCTATTAATATAATTTTTAAAAAATATAATTCATCTATATATGATATGATTTTAATTTATTTTTTTACTTGTAATTTAAAAAATCAAAATTGATCTATCTATGATTTATTCAATTAACACTTTGTTTAGTTGAAGTAATTTTTCATTAAAAATCAAATGGAATTTGGAATTTTTCTCACATGAGTTTCCTTTTCTGTCATTAAAATGATAAAATTAAACCAAATCATCGTGATTAGGGCTTCTTGGCAGTCTATATTTGGTCTGTAAAGTGACATCTTAGGACAAAATTGAAATTTAAAGATATACATCAAACTTACCATTCAAGCATATCATTTTTTGTCACCTAGGTTGATTTTCTGGATTTAATGAGGGGACGAAGAAGATCATGTGAAAAAAGTAGGCAATTTTTGTTTGTTTTTGGATGAAAAAATAGTTGAAGTAGGTAGAATTTTGATGAAATAAAATATAAGTGGGTTAGTTTTGACACTTTAAATCGTAAATAAACAATTAAACTTGGAATAAAGAAGCATACAAGAAGATATCTACAAGCAATATTTTTCAGTACTTAATGCAGTAGTGTTACAGATATGTGGAAACCACTTCATCCACAATTCAAGCGTTGGTTCAATTTCGAAAGTTGTACCCTCAGCATAGAACAATGGAAGTTGAAAATTTCATCAAAAAGGGCTTGCAATTTATTGAAGGCACACAATTGGCCGATGGATCATGGTATGTGCGTATCTCATGTTTTAGCCTTTTTGGTTACATATTTGTTGAAAATTATTAAATATTCACATATAATTTTTTTAATTTATTTAAATTGAATTCATAAGTCAATTAGTAAACTTATGAACTTAAATAAAATGCAGCTTAAATAAAATCGAGTTTGAACTGATTATGTACTGAGTTGAAATTAATAAAAAAATCAAAGTTCGATTCGACTAATTTTCAACCCTAATCATCCTTACGTCTGACATAAAAATTCAATTGCTTAAGGCCTGCATTTTGGGGAGTTTGCTTCATATACGGAACATGGTTTGGTCTAGAGGCGTTAGCAGCAGCGGGTTCGAAATACAAGGATTGTCTGGCGATGAGAAGAGGAGTTGATTTTTTACTTAAAAAACAAAATGAAGATGGTGGTTGGGGAGAGAGCTACCTTTCTTGGACAAACAGGGTAATCATTTTCTATCTCTTCTTTTGAATAACATCCCCAAGTTTTAGCCTAAAAACGGCCTAGACTTCTGAGGAGGTTGTTGCAGTCTCCTACCAAGAAAGCACAAAAAAATGTGAACATGAGATTATAATTAAAAAAATCATACAAATTTTAATATTTAATCTCAATTTTAACTCTACCCTGTATAAATATTCAATGAGTAATGGAAAAAATAAAAATAAAAAAAAAAATGAAAATGAAAATGTGATGCGATGCAGGCATATACACCTCTTGAGGGAAACACTTCTAATTTGGTGCAAACTGCTTGGGCCACACTGGCTTTGATTCGAGCTGGCCAGGTTAGTCTAAAATTTGGCAGTTTTCCTCTTTTTGGTTAATGAAACTAAATAGCTCATTTGGTTCTTATATTCACAGGGCGAGAGGGACCCAAATCCACTTCACCGTGCTGCTAAACTATTAATCAATTCCCAATTGGAAAATGGAGACTACCCTGAAGAGGTTTTTTATATAAACTATTCATTCATTTTTTTTTCTTTGAGTTGAAATTATTTATTCATTATTAATAATTTTGCTACTTGTTTTCTGCATCCATTTATTGCAGAATCCACTGGGAGGTTTTATGAGGACTTGTACGCTACACTATGCTCTATTCAAGAACGTATTTCCAATAATGGCTCTCGCTGAGTACCGGACTCATGTTCCCCTGCCTTCTATGTCCTCCCACACTATCTCACTTCGAGAATAAAAAGTTATTCTCCCTTTTAATATTTTTATATTGTTTTATGTATTTTCAGAAATAATTATTGTCAGAAGAAATGTGAATTGGATATAAAAATATGAGCGTGAAAAATATTGCAAACGTAGGCCTTTTAAATGAGTGATTCAAAAGTTGTCTTTGTGAATTCTTGTGCGTAGGGATGATCATTTAACGTAATAAGGATATCTAAATGAGTGATTCAAAAGCAGTTGAAGTATACGTTGACCTTCTAAAATATTGATGATTTGCACTTAAGAATATATTAAGATCAAATTCAAGAATGCTTTATGTATTCACTTCGAGCCGGTGTAAAGCTTTGCTCTTTTCCATTGCCAAAGTCCTACCTGGTACACAGAAGTCCTTCCTTGTAACAAAGACTAATCCACATTTTATTCTAAACGACTCTGCGATTTTCCAAAGAGAAATTCTTTCCTATAACAAATATACTATTCCTCTTTTAGTTGAATGAAATAACAAACTATGCAACCCATATCGAGGTGAATTAGGTGTTTTTAAAATTTTCATCACTTTTAAAATTCTCTTTAAAAACCTCTTGATTTTAGAAAGTCATAGGATGGTTTTAATTCAAATAAACTCAAAATAGTTTAATGAATATGTTTGCACACAAGATATAACAAATCAAAACACTTATGTAAAGTAACTCATTTAACTATCACTACAAAGAAAAGTGCCTTTAGTGACAGTTCAATAGCGATGGTTTGTCTAAACCACTGCTAAAGACACGACTAATGAAAAGCAAATGTTAGAGGTAATTTTTTAGCAATGATTTTGTTGAACCGTCGCTAATTACTTTTGTTTAGCAGTGGTTTATTGATGGCGGTTCGTGTAAACCGCCGCTAAAGGCATAGCTAAGTCAAGTGACCTGGGTTCGATTCCTTTGAAAAGCAAATGTTAAAAGCGGTACAATGTTTATCAGTAGTTGTCTCAAAACCGGCACTAAGGGCGTGGTGCAATTCTAAAATATCTGGTCCTCTATTTGCTCTTAACTGGAACCTTATGAGCTCTACCCCAAAATCTTTATCACCCTGAAAGCAAAAAAATCATATTTGCTTTTATATCATTGGGAAGAATTAGGGAGTTCCATAATATCACAAAAGCCAAAAGGAGTGACCATTAAGCCCTCCATTTTCATTGACGTCCAAGCTTCTGAATTTCAAGGATCAAGCCAAATTTCAAAAAATTTTGCACAGTAAAAAGGGTTTTGACTTTGATTATGAGAAAGTAGGAGAGTCTCGATGGATGGTCACTATTTCGGTTTGGTTCACTAGTGTTAGGTAAACCTTTAAACCAAATATTCTAAAATCTGCACATCACAAGGTATTTCAGATGATTTTGTTTTCTATAACTAGGTGTTAGCTCTTTGTTTTGGCTTTTGATGGCTACATAGTGGTTTTGCCTTACACTGCTACATACTCTTTTATGGATTTGCTTCATATCGGGTACTAAGCTAACATCCATGCCTTACGTAAAAAGTATCTATAGCTTTATACAAGTGATGACAAATTTCTCGTAGATGTTGATTTGGTTAAGGTTGAATAGTGTCACTTTGTTGAAGCAATTAAGTAATGTCAACAATTACTCTAAGTTGCTTAATCAAACAAAATGGAGCACAACAGTAGTGAAGGTACCTAAGAAATTTGAACTAAAAAAATAAATTTAAGAATTTCTGAAATAAATGAGGAAGATATATAGCATTAACAAGTAAATCAATAAGATAGACTCCTCCATATGTTATCACCTTTGGAAATTGTGCTTCAGCAAGAGCTTGAAAATGCTTGAGCTCTTTCCTGTCTACAAGTAATTTAGCATAAGAAAACTACCTAACAATAAGGAACTAACTGTGATAATTGGAAGTACAACTATCATCATGCTGTATTTTCTTCCACAAAATTAAAATCACAAGTAATGAGACCATTGTTATGTAAAAATACAGAAAAAGATGATATAAAGTGAAAACCCTGTATCAAACTGTGTAATTTAGCAAGTTATAAACACTGCTTGGAAAAATATTGCAGGAGTTTCAATTACATATAGGTTTAAACACCTTCTCATGTGGTGCCTGTTGTATCATTCATCAACCACCAACTACCCACAAACAACCAACAATACAGATGTGGATACATGCATCTTTTAGAGCCTTACTTCCTTGTATCTTTCTTTATAATTGGATCACATAGTCACTGTGATAAGGAGTTTGATGAAAATTTAGATATTCTATAGTAATAAGTATGAAGTAGTGTTTGACCATTCTGATCATAATATTCAGTAGGTGACCCAAA